>OX940804.1:35634243-35891315 GCA_954870605.1 Acer campestre | reverse complement strand
CATTGTAGAAGATGTTTCCACAAATACATTAGAGCTTTTTTAATAGGTAAAATAAAATGTTCAAGAGTTTCTAATCCTTTTTGAACACATAAATTTAAAACATGGCATGCACATCTTTGATGAAAAATGTACCACCCAGATAAGGTTTGCATAATTCAAGTAAAGATGGAATAGCAGCAGTATTGGCAGAAGCATTATCAAAACCAATTGCAAAAATTTTGCTTTCAATATTATACTCTGCAAAAATAACTCTAAGCTGTCTAAAAATATTATGAGCAGTGTGTGCATCATCAAAAACTCTAAATGCAAGAATTCTTTTTTGAATAGTCCATGTATCATCCATAAAATGGCAAGTGACACCAAGTATGAATGAGATTTCCAATGGTCAGTCCATATGTCGGCACATACGGAAACACGACCGATATGTTTATCAAAAAATTTTACTAACTTAGTTTTTTCTTTGTTGTAAATCTTTTCAAGTGTTGCTGTGAGCGTGGTTCTAGGAACACGGCATGCAGCAGGGTTTAATGCTCTTCGACAATAATTAACAAAACCAACCCTTTCACCAAAACTGAATGATAGGTGTTCTACTGCTACCATTTTTGCTAATTCTTTCTCTATTTTGCTCATCAGTATAACGAAATAATTGTTGGTTAGGAGTAGCGTACCTGGGAATTTGTGTTTGTGACCTCGATCTAGTCTCTGCTTCTGGATGTTTAGTTAAAAGATGCTTCCGATAACTGCCATGTCCTCCAGATTTATGCCACTTATATACTTTGTTGCAGTAATTGCAAGCCACTGTAATGCTCCCCATCTTCTTGCCTAATTTTCTTAAAATGTTTTACGAAGAGATCAGATTTGCTTTGCTGCCTCTGTATCAGATCATCTTCCTGCTCTCCTGGTTCCTGTGGATCAAATCTAAAATCATGTAGGTGTATCAATATAAGGGCATATTATCTGACTGGCTTGTCAAATTGGGGCCGGGGGGGGTGTCATCGGGATTGGGTTCTGAAATTATTAGAGGGGGAGTAGGAGAGTTAGACCTAGGTCTTCAGCATAGGCCCGGCGTTGCAAATACTCGTGATAGGCGGTGTCGTCACGACCGAGATTATCGATCATAGGACCCTTACCTCTCATCGAAATTGAACGCCTAGGACCATCACGGCCGTGACCCCTTCCACTTCCACTTGCCATTTAAAAATTGAATTGTAAAATAAATTGGAAATAAAATTAATTGCAAATAAAATAAATTGGAGAATAGAGAGAGAAATTAGAAATTTAGAATTGGAAGTAAAATTAATTGGAAATAAAATTAATTGCAAATAAAATATATCGGAAATAAAATAAATTGGAAATAAAATATATTGCAAATGAAGTAAATATTAAAAAACTTAGTAATTGACAATATTAAATATTTGGAAACTTGGAGAGTTGGAGATTAGAAAGAGAAATTAGAAATTTAGAATTGGCAATAAAATAAATTGGAAATAAAATTAATTACAAATAAAATATATCGGAAATAAAATAAATTGGAAATAAAATATATTGCAAATGAAATAATATTAAAAACTTACTAATTGACAATATTAAATATTTGGAAACTTGGAGAGTTGGAGAATAGAAAGAGAAATTAGAAATTTAGAATTAGCAATAAAATAAATTGAAAATAAAATTAATTACAAATAAAATTATCGGAAATAAAATAAATTGGAAATAAAATATATTGCAAATGAAATAAATATTAAAAACTTACTAATTGAGTAATTGCCAATATTAAATATTTGGAAACTTGGAGAGTTGGAGAGTTGGAGAGTTGGAGAATTGAGAGAGAAATTAGAATTAGAGAGAATTGAGAGGAAATAATTGTGAGGAAAAATGAAAGGGGGGGGGGGGGGGGGGGGGGGGTGGGGTATTTATAATAAACAAAAAAGAAAAAGAAAAAGAAAAAAAAAAAAAAAAAATCAGCCGTTGGAGGCCCAACGGCCTGCTGACGTCAGCAGACCGTTGGGGGCAACGGTCGGCTGACGTCAGCCGACCGTTGGGCTCCAACGGTAATTTTAAAAAAATTTAAAAAAAAAAAAAAAAAAAAAAAAAAAAAAAAAAGAGGAACCGGCCGGTTCAGAACCGGAACCGGCCGGTTCCGGTTTTACCGGAACCGGCCGGTTCCGATTTAACCGGAACCGGAACCGGAAAAACCGGTTCCGGTTCCGGTTCCGGTTTTCCCGGTTCCGGTTCCGGCCGGTTCCTCCGGTTAGAACCGAAACCGCGCCAGGTCTATAGCGGGTTACGACTAAGGATCTTGATCAAATGCTTCTTAGGAGTGGATGGGTTGAAGACCGGTTCCTTCCCCAGCCCATCAGCAGGGTAGCTTGCTAGGGTTGTGCTGAGCCAATTTGGGCACCTAATGGGGCCGAATCACCCTTTGTATCAGATGTTTGTGACGAACTGGGTCCCCGATAGACTGGATTCGTCTTGATACCATAATCTTGTGGAGGATCGGGTCCCTGGTGGACCGAATCCCTCCTTGTATCAGGCGCTTGTAACGGACCGGGTACCCACCTTGGCATCAGGGCCTTGTGGAGGATCGGGTCTATGATGACCGAATCCTTCCTTGTATTAGGCACTAGTAGAAAATCGGGTCCCTCCTAGCGGATCCCTCCTTATATTAGGCACTTGTAACGGATCAAGTGGACCGGGGTTTCTCCTTGCATCAGGCGTTCGTGGAGAATCGGGTCTTTCATGGCGAGGAAAGTTCTTCTTTGGAGGAATTGCCAACTTTTTCGGTTAATAGAAATTAAAACTCAAAATAATTCAAAATTCTACAATAATTCAAATTAAAACTTAAAATACCTCATAACACCCAAATCGGGGGTGTATGGCTACATCCGAAACCTGTTTTGCGACGAATGGGTTGTCAACTCGCCAAACCTGCTTCTTTCACTACAAATCTGTTGCTGTTGCGACAAAGCTTACGTTGGCAAATTCGATTAGGGTAGATTTGTAGTGGCAAAGCTTTGGGGTGGGATTCTAGATGGGGTGGGAGGGCAAGAGGTTTGGGAGATTAGGGCATTAGAGAGTGCAAGGGTTTTATTTATTTATTTATTTATTTTATTTTTAACTAAAGGGTATTAAGTTCATTTCGGGACATTTTTGCAATTGATTTTGATTTTATGGTAGATTTGCAAATACACCGCCCTAAAATAGGGCATTTTTGCTAAAAAGTAAAAACCTTTTTTTTTTAATATACCATTTACGATGGCAGCGAATTAAACTTCATATATTATTAGGCTCAATGAATGATCTTTACACCGAATCAGATTGTGCTATGATGAAAAGGAGAATGTTGATATGATCCACTAGCAATAAAATATCAATGAAGTCTCAAAAATAAAATAAAATTACATTGACAATGGACAACACTTGAGATCTAAAAACAATAACAAAAAAAAAAAAAAAAAAAAAAAAAAAAGATTTTCAGATGATGAAAAACTTACATGAGATGGTTTTATTGATGTGTCAATGAGACCGCCCAATGAAAGTGATCCATGTGGAACTTTGAAAAAATATTTTTATATTTCCAATATAAATAGTGCACTTTCATTGGACGTGCACTGAGATCGCTCCATGTAAGTTTTTCTCCTAAACTTGAAGTAATGAGTCCTCCATTTTCTTAGCCATTCGTTGGAGGCCCACATCATGCTTTTTGACCAAGTCAACAAATTCCATTCCTTCCACAGGATGAACGGTAAACGACCACTCAATCAAACACCCATTTTCATGACCACCATAATCATGATCTCCTGGAACAATCCTGACCGTCGAAACATATGACTCGAACCCAATATTATTGTCAACTATCTCGTAACTTAAGCTACATTGATCAACGGCTATCAACCTCTCTTTGGACCAGCTTACATGGATGTTGCCATCGTTGGATGAGAGCCAAGCTCACCATTGGTACTGTGGACGCAATAGGAGGTGGATAAGCTTGAAAACCATTTGTGTTGGTTGAATAAGTCCTTGAAATGTGTCCATATTTGGTCTGCTATGATATCTTTTATGTATTAGTAGTACATATGCATTGATCCCTGGAGTTCCTAGTACTTGTATACTGCTAGCTTTGATATCTTTAAAACGAGGAAAATGTTGAAATAAATATAACATTCTTAAGAATTAATATATAAGTGGAAATAGTGGGAAATAACACTCTTTTATGTTGAATTTTGAGAGTATCACTAGTTTAATAAGTTAAGTTTAAATGACACTAATATACTAAAATACCCTTGTCTCCTTCTTTTCTTACGTTTATGCGATTTTTATTTTTATTTTTATTTTTGTTACCAATGGAGAGATGAAAGACCTTCATTGGAGGTCAGGGCCTCCAAAGGAGGTCTTGATGAAGAAGATGACCAAAAATATATATTAGAAAATTTCATTTTTGCCCAATAAGTCTCGAAAATTGTAAATATACCTGATAAGTCTCAAAAACACAAAAATAAGTCTCAGAAAAAAAAAACAAAAAAAAAAAACACGAGACTTATTTTTGTGAGTGTGTTTTAAGGGTATTTTCGTCAGATCCATATTTTAGGTGCTATTAAAACTTAAATTATTAAGTTGGTGATAGTCTTAAAACTCATACTTTAAAGAGTGCTATTAAGTTTTTAGAACCCGAAATATAACCTAGTTGATTAGAAGTTGTTTCAGTAAAATGTCCAGAAATTAATTAAATTCTCCTCACACCAACCTTTCAAGGGAATTAGTTTAACACTAATGCTAGACAACCCAAAAATTTAATCTAAATTTCAACCCAAATGATGTGGCAAATGATTTTTTCATTAACCTCATCATCTCATGTTGTGTGTGGTGATAACAACTCACTTGCTACATCGTTTGGGTTGAAATTTGAGCTAAATTTTTAGGTTGTCTAGCATTACTCTTAGTTTAAAGGGTGCCGATATTGATACTCATAAATATGATAAGTACACTCATATTTTAATAAAAAATTTAATTACAAAAATATCCCAATAAGGATAAATTAGTTTAATTAAAAATAAACCAAATACTATGTACATAATACACCCATTAATTACACTCATATCTTTAACTATATCACTTTATTAAAAATAAATAAATAAAATTAAAAATAAAACCTACTTAAAATTATAAGAATCATAAGTCATAATAAGCTATTAGAAATAGAGGATTAATAGGCACTTGCAATTGTAATACCTCTGAACAAGAGTGAATATGCCACCTTGCAGGTCGAGCACTGCCAAAATCCATCATTATTGCAACCGGTGGATGCCCAATCTAGGCAGCATCATCTGATTTTCTTCTCTAGAGAATTTCCATGAAACAATAATATTTCATGCTTAGGAATTTGAATTGTTGAAGCAAAAGCATCAATAACTAAGAAGAAAAATGACACTGCTATTCACCTGCCGACAAATTTAAAGAACATTTGAGGTAGAAAAGAATTCCTTCTTAGCTTTCATGGCTTTGGCATAATTGTCCAGACTCTAGTAATGTTCCATCCAAATGAACAAGAAATAGCAAGTATGTTTCATGATTTGGCGGTCCATCTGAGGTAGCCTAGCCATGGCATTATCATGTAGAGTTTGCAGTGCTCTACTCACATTTTACCACTTACTATTATCACTTTATTAAAATAAAAATAAAAAACTAAACCCTAATTAAGAATTTATCATTTGTGAAATTGGATATATTAATAACTTAAGAGAGTTTATAAATAAATTGTATTAAAATGAAAACATTCATTTAAATAAGGGTATTATTGGCATTAAGATGGATATTTATAGTAATATTTAAATTTTAAATTTTAGACATGGGTGTACTTATAAATATGAGTGTGCTTATAATATTTATGGGTATCAATATCCGTACCCTAGTTTAAATTGTGTTTGTGAGTGAATGGAATAATTTAAAAAGAATTATACATAATTTTATATTAAAACAAAATAAATAAATAACATATATCGTACGTCTAGAAATACATTTAATTTAAGTATTGCAACAAGGCTAAAAATATATAAAACAAACATTTATTTATTTTTTATATAAAAATTAAAGAACTTAAATCCACAATTTCTAACACTCAATTTTATCCATTTATAAAGAACATCTTATCTGTAATATATTGCGCAAAGCAATAGTGCGCAATAGACGATATTCAATCTTCCAGTCTCCATCCTTCAATTGGATCAGCAACGAATAACCACTCAATCGTGCACCGTACCCATTTTCTCCATCATTACATTCTTTGATTGTGGCCACATACGACTTGAATCCTATGTTGTTACCTATGAGTTCGTAGCTCAAGCACCGTTGGATGGGATCGATCGTCAGTACTTCTCTTTGGCTCAACTGCAGGTACGTAGATGATCACGGCCGTCAGATGATAATGTTTGTGTGGAAGAACAGTAGCGGATCAAACCAAGCTGCATGTCAAGGATCTCCCTCTACTCGATAACATGTGTCAATTGTACAGGACCATTTGTCCTGGAACAGTAGAGGCACCAAATTCACGTTGAGTTATGTAAATAGCTAGCACCAACTTATTAAGTAAAGTTTATTATTATTTTTTGAACGGCTTAAATATTATTAAAGGCCAAGGAGACCAAAAAGAGCACACTGAAGCTTAATGCATCATCCCATCCCCGGTGCATTCAAGATTTTTAGCTTTTAATGTTGTTGCTCACTCTAAACAATGAAAAGCAGAATGCTGATATTTTCTTCGGTGAAATCTTAAATGAAGAAAAATTACAGTGATCACAAAAGACAACACTAGTGTTGACCTAAAACAAGAACAACGAAGAAGAAAAAGAAAAAGAAAATACAAATGTTGCTGAAGTCTAATTAAACAAACAGTACAATTGCCAACACAAAAGATATAATCTCATTAATTATTCTAGTACATATGCATTCATTTTAATTCATAGAGCTGGGTTTTTTTTTTTTTTTTTTTTTCATAAACTTGACAAGATAATGAAATCACAACAAGAAGTCAACGAAAACCCATAACATGTAATATCAAAGTCAAACTGACCCTCTAGTTTCCATCTTCTTTGCCATGAATTGGACAGAATGATCAATATAAGAAGCTAAACCTTCCTGGCTCATCCCTTCAATTGGATCAGCTACAAATGACCACTCGATCTTGCAACCACTACTGTTGATTATTGGTAGTACTTTGGATGTGGCCACATAAGACTTGAATCCAATATTGCTGTCAATAACTTCATAGCTCAAGCAACGTTGGATTGGATCGATCATCAGTAACTTCTCTTTAACCCACTTGGTTGTTGTAGTAGTAGTACTCTTCTGATCATCAGTGCCGTCTGATGAAATTGTTTGTGTTGTGGAAGCACAGTAGCGGATCAGACCAGGCTTCCCTGGCTCTCCTTCAACTTGATAACACACGTCGACAGATGGGAACCATTTGTGGATGTTGCAGAAGTCTTCAATGCATGGCCATGCTTGTTCTGGTTTTAGAGATGCTATCTCTACACTTGTCTTGCCTTCCCATTTTGGCTGTCTTTCTTCTTCCATGAATTAATATCAGTGAGAGAGAGAGAGAGGAAAGCGATTGGAGTGGTTTATTTAAGCTACGAGAAAATAGTGTGGAAAATTAGCAAAAGAGCATCTTATTTTAGGATACAGTAGATCCAACGGATTTGATGCCATAATTGGATTGGATTTGATGCTAAATTTTGAAATCTGTTGGATCGAATCAGATTTCATTCTAAGATTGAATTGAATTGTAATTTCTTTGTAATTTCTTTGATCAAATTGGATCGGATCTTAGAGCATCTCCAATGCAACCGTGGCTTGCATTTTAAAAAATAGTAACATGTCATCACCGTCTAGACAATTGCTTCCTATGTGGCAAAAAAAAAACTTGACAGACTACCAAATCAAAATTTGTTCTCCAATGCTTCACTTGTGAAACACCTATTTTTAATGACATGTCAATTTATTTAATTATTTTAAATTTTACAAAACAATTTCTCTTAATAACAGTTAAAACTAACTGACACTCACAATTACAACAGACATAATTCGACTTCCTCTACTACTTTACTGGTAAGTTTATTTTTTATAGTTTATTTTTTTTTTCATTTGTTCAATAAATCTTGTTTTGTATATTCAATTAAATATAAATTCAATTAAACGGAATAGAAAAGATGTGCAGCCATGATATCACTCACTATCTTTTTATCGAGGTTTGCAAAATTAGCTTCTTGACTTGCTATTGTTTTACCTTGAGAACAATCAGCTGGAGAAAGCTGATCTAGCTATTTATGGAGATAATTAGTTTAAGTGATGATCAGTTTCTAATTGCACAGTACGTATATAGGTCATCTTAATATATATGGATGAACTTGCATACTAACTGTTTGACAAAATTTCTCAATGAAACTTGCACATAGATTGATGGTTTTTTGAGCTATTATTACCGTTTTATGTAAGAACATTTTAGGCTTCTTGTTGGACATATGAATTTGTTTTAAGTCTGCTAGAATACAAAGAATGAGACCTAATATTGCATCATTTTTGCTGCTCACGTATTCAGTCAAATGATTGGTATGCTGACCATCCAATCCAATTCAAAAAGAATAATGTTGGCTATTTGTTTGTTTATGATGTGTTTCCTAATATATATATAATTTTTTTTTTAATAGGTGTGATTATAAACCAATGTCATCATCGAGTTTTGAATCCGACTCTAATAGTTCATCATCAAGCAATGATTCACTCTCAATGACTAAACAATTATTAGACGAGCCATTGGAAAAAGATAGTCCAATATGTACTAAGATGACTCACAATGTGGTTCAGAACACGGCAATCCATGTTCCTATAATAGTTTCAACGATGTTGATTGGTAAAAAGCGTCCTCATGGTGGCTCAACACATGGTAGACGTTATATTCGCCGTGATAGGAAGGAGCGTCATGATTTAGTTATTAATGACTATTTCAAAGGTGAGCACTCAAAGTATACATCAGAGCATTTTCGTCGTCGTTTTCGAATGGATGTGAAATTATTCAAGAAAATTTTACTAGCTATTGGAAATTACGATGATTATTTTACACAAAAGGTTGATGCAGTTGAAAAAGATGGGTTGAGTCCTTTACAAAAAATGATAGCAGCTGTGCGAATGCTTGCATATGGTTGTCCAGCTGATATCCTCGATGAGTATGTTCAAATTGGAGAAAGCACTGCAATCGAAAGCTTGAAGCGATTCTGTGATGCTGTAATAGGAGTTTTTGAACAACAATATTTAAGAAAACCAAATAAAGATGATATTGCAAGGTTGCTCCAAGAAGGAGAGGATCGAGGATTTCCAGGCATGCTTGGGAGTCTTGATTGTATGCATTGGCATTGGAAGAATTGCCCAACAGCTTGGCATGGTACGCATACTAATGGTTTTAAAAGAGTTCCTACTCTCATTTTAGAAGTTGTAGCTTCGAAAAATCTGTGGATTTGGCATGCATTCTTTGGCATGGCCGGTATTAATAATGATATTACTGTTTTAGATAGATCTCCGCTATTTGATGATCTTATTAATGGTGTTGCACCATCATGTAATTTTGTAGTACAAGGTCATCACTACAATATGGGATATTATCTCTCCGATGGAATTTACCCGCAGTATGCCACTCTAATTCAAACAATCTCACAACCGTCTTCTATTAAAGAGAAAATTTTTGCTAAGCACCAAGAAGCTGCAAGGAAAGATGTGGAACGAGCATTTGGAGTATTGCAAAGTAGGTGGCATATTGTCAAAGGTCCAGCACGTATGTGGACTGCAAGAGATCTTGGAAAGATAATGAAGACATGCATCATCTTGCATAATATGATCATTGAGAGTGAACATCAACAAGGAATTAATCCTGAATGTTGGCAGCCTCATGGGGAGGAAATGGTTGAAGATATTCATCTAGAACATGACTATACTTTTCTTGTCTCTAGGATGATAAATCGAATGAAACAAGTTCAAGATAAAAGGGTGCACACAGATTTAAAGATTGATCTCATCAATCACTTGTGGGATATATATGGTGATCGACAAGCGGCTTGATGTCTATGATATTAACTTTTAATTTATTTTCTTAATTTTTGTTTTAGTAATTGGTGTTGACAGTGTACATGTCATATTTTTTTTGCTTGGTGAAGTAACTGGTTCACCTTAATTTATAAGGTACTTGTTATTCAATTTTTTTCCTGTTTAATTGCAAATGGAGAAAAGATTTATATATTCTACTGTGACTATTTTACTGAATTCTCATTCTATTTCAATTTATAATCCTAACTGCAACAATATCTACACACTATTACATGTATTTTTATGACATTTATATGGTCTAAATAATTTTTTTATAAAGATAACAGGCATCTTGATTTCATAAGCAATTTCTAAAAATGTTTCAATAACGTTAACCAAAAAATACCAAGTTGGTCTCTGATAGCAATCAATACATCAATGGAATCAAATTGCAGCAGTAAAAACTAAACTAAAACACAAAGTCTATAGCAGAAATTTTAGGCTGAGCTTCCCGTAGTCCTTGCCATAGTTCACCAACGCAACTCTTCCTATCTCCACGTACCTCTTGAATGGCATTTTCGAAGATCTGAGCGATGAGGAGTGAAGCTATATGCGACGCATGAGGCTTATATGGTCTAAATAATTTCTGATATAAATTTATCATTATTTGTTTTTCAATGAAATAATAATATAAAATATAAAAATGAAACAATGGAATAACAAGATAAATTTATCTCAGTTTCAAACTTTCATTTAGCGGGTAGAGTGCTCATATTGTTGAAAGTTCAAAAAAAAATAAATAAAAAAAAAAAAAATTTACCCATTAGAGGTGTGCCAATAGCACCACTCTTATAATTACTGTCTGAATTAAACAGCATCACTCACATCTTTGATGTGATTTCTTTTGTTTAGGTTGTGGAATAATCTTGTCTACTTTATGCCAAGAATAAAGAGCAAAAGACAAAAGGGGTTCAAACAGAGGTTGGTAGGATGATGAAGTGACTTGCTTTACTGGAAAAGAAAAGAAGAAGAAAACAGGAAAGTGACACCACTTAAAACGAGTGAAAGAAATACAAGGGGATAGGGCTGGGTCTAAAGACATTGGTGAGAGTAGAAAACTACTGACCCAAAAATGAATCCAAGGGAAACCTTTTCTATCCTACATTCAGACCGTGGCACCACTTGAATCAATATATTTTTGGAATTCCTAGATTTGTTCCCACCAAAACCAATCAACCAACAATGTCATAATACAAGAAAAAAAGTATGGCTCCCTAGTCATAGGAATCATAATATAGACATAAAATTCAGAGACATAATATGTCTGCATTCAGTACCCCATACTTAGTCCTCACTTATATCAGGCTCACTCTCAAGTCAACAAATAAGATCACATAAAGAACTAACATTTGAGAGAAGTGGCAATTCCAATAATTTCCACAACAGATGCAAAACCAAAATTAATCATCCCTTTCCTACACTATCTCATATAATTACACAAATACAATACATTGAAGTAATGACCAAAGTTCCAAACTGGTGTAAATATAGCCCTAACCTTATTCGACTGCAAAACCGGACACAACATGCAAGTATCTAAAAAGTGGCAGAGCTGACCTTAAGTTGGTGTTGTGTGCTTGATTTTCAGATAATCTGGAATTTGAATTTCTAGTTGAAATTAAAAGTGTGAAGTTAGTAAGTTCAAACAAAATAAGGTAGAAGAGATAAAAATTGTAAATTGATTTAATAAAAACAAAGAAGATGGAAACAAGCACCTTGTATTGATAAAAATTCTACTAAAATCATTAATGCCAAGAATTCAGTCACAAATTCACAATGTAAGAAGTCTCAACTTGCAAATTATATGCCTCAGTTGTTAACTATCACATAAAATTGCAGCAACACAAACTATAGCCATAAATTCATAAATCAATTTTATTAATTGATAAATTCAATAGATAAATTTTAAATCTTAATTCAATATCCATTGCACATAAAGTTTCCTATGAATCTCTGATAAAGTAACTAGTAATCCACACTCCAAACTCAGAGCAATTCATTGTAAGTTATTTTATATGGTTAGAATATATATATGGTTAGAATATATATATATACATATAAAAGGTAGATGCGTTAATGATATTGCCAAAAGGATAACTTTACTTACACAGACTTCACCCTCAGTAGGTTCCAATATGAATGTTCTTCCTGGATACTCTTGTGTGCCTCTCTGGTCTCTGTGCTGCACATTCACAATAAAGAACATGAAAACACAAATTCAACAACAAAACACAAGATTCATATTAGTCTCAAAACACCAAATTCACATTAGTCCATTGATAACACGTCGTTGAGGTGTATCAAAAGATTTGAATTTCACATTCAACCTCGCAAGTGCACGAGTCAAGAGACTAGTATAGCGTGCAAGCAAGGGTATCGTTCCGCAGGGAGGTGGAATCCGTCAACCATCACTAGCTTAGCTTATTTGGAAAATACGAATTGGGGTGTGTGTGTGCATTAAATGTAAATATTGCAATGAAAAGATAAATTATGTACAAAAGTATTTACAAAGATAGAATGTATGTGAGAGATGTGGCATATAAATGGTTACACTAAGTAAGTGACTCAACCATAGCAATCACACAATTTCATACAAACATGCCTTGTCAATATTGAAAGCCGTGCTCACGTAATCTTCGCCAATATTCTCTCTCGAGTAACAAAGGCTATACCCACATGCACCAGCAACCTATCAACGGATGGTTACCTAATCTGCACACGAGTTCATTAAGAACTATGAGACACATATAGCGGCTTTACATGCAAAAGCCTCGCGTATCTCTACCTTACCCTGCATGTAGTGACCAATCTACTCATGCACGTTGCGTGCTTCACCTCTCGGTCCTTCACACAACAACCAAGGTTCATTCAAGTGGTGGCTAACCACTCAAAAGCATTAAGCACTTCAAATGACCACTCAACCATCAACAAACATATTTAATAAAAGAGGCAACAATGCTAGATTTACATCAAACCCTAATGAATGAAAGTACACATCAAAGATGAGACAAAAACACAAAGAAAGAAATACAAAATAGATAGAAAGGATACCCCATCCGTAACCGGGAATCGAACACCGGGTTTCTCGGTTGTCAATCCGATATGTACTCACCACTATACTATTACGGCGGTCTCCAATCTCATGAATGCTCAACTCTCTCATAGAGAAAGCTCTCTCCTTATCTCTCAAATCTCCCTAAGATGGATGGCTAAAAATGGGACAAGCTCACCAAACAACAATGTGCAAATAGTTGATTGTTATCATTAAGAACATTCAATTCAAGTTAAGGGTTCATTCTCTTGATTAAGGAATTCACCAAAATCAATTCATCACTAAACCCAAGCCATGGGATGAGCAATTGTGCCTTAATAAAAAGACCCATTAAGCACAAGAATATGGAACCCAAGCCTAATCTAGCATGTGAATGCATAATCAACCAAGCTTTTCCCACTCTTTGGAGCTAATACTCAAACACTCAAATCATTCTAAACATGGCATTTTGGCTCACTCATCAACATACAAACAATCATGGGAAGCTAAATTACACTACTCCTAATCTAAATTACTTTACTCCTAATCCCATTCATGCATACATATCGATTTTTACCATCCACACACATAATATCACAATAAGAGGGAAAATTATAGATTTGGCAAAGAGTAGAACAAAACCCAAAGAATTTAAGAAACATTTCATACATATATTGCACAAATGTAGGTTTACAAAATTCCCAAATAGGTGATTACATCCAAGAAAACAAGAAATACAAAAAGAAATGAGTTAAAAGGAGAAAACCCTTGAAGACACTCCTCCAAGCTCTCCTTGATTTCCTAGCCCGTTTTTGGTCCAAAGACCACTCCTTTCTTCTTGTAATCTACTCCTAGATGAGTGGATGTAGTGTAAAATGGGTGGTGGAGATGTATGGTGAGCTCCCATGGAGGAAAATCCTCCATGGGAGCTTGAAGCTCTCACTTATTTGGGGAAGAAGATGGAGGAGGAAGAAGATGATGGGGATTTCGGTTTTTGGGTGTGGGAGGTGTGGAACTTTTTGTTTCAGACCCCAAATGGGGGTATTTAAAGAGTTGGAAGGTTAGGGCATGAATGGGGTGTGAAAGGACAAGATTGCCCTTCAAAATCGGTCAAAAATCGCAAAACTGGTGCCAAGTCGCCTCCAAACCGCTGTACACCCGCTGTACGTACAGCAGGTTGGAGGCGGATAAGAAGCGGACACATTCTGGAGTAAAATCGCTGTTCACCCGCTGTACGTAGGGCGGGTGTACAGCGGTTTTGGCATTTCAGTCATTTCTAGCTTCGCGCACCGTCACGGAAATAGGCATAACTTCCTCTAGAGACATCGGAATCGCGTTCTGTAAAAACCCTTGGAAAGAGGACAGCTGGGGCTTTCCAAAAATAGGTGGCACGAAACCTAATTCAATTTGAGGAGAGAGATATGACCCCTGAAAGTTTGGTGTTCTGCACAAGCTATTTCCGTTTCAGCCCTTTTAACTTCCAAAACTCATCAATTTAGCTCAAATACCTTATTTATGGCAAATAACCTACACAAAGCTCACAAAACACATTATATACAAAAATACGCTCGAAAACGAGTACAAACGATAGGAAATGGGGACCTCAAATAGGTGTAAATATGGTCCGATCATCCATCTAACAAAAAAAAATACTTCCACTTTCCAAACAAACCACTAAGTCACACACAACAAATAAATTCAAACAACACAATTACGTAAATAATAAACTGTATCACCGCATTTTTCAAAACTGCATTAAAGCATAAAAATTGCTCATTTACACAATTTCAAAAAATATATATATTCATAAATATGTAAAAAACTTAAAAACAGCAGAATGCAAAGCAACACGATACAGCGTTTCTCAGCAGTATTTTGCAATCGAATGATCACACATTGTTTAAATTTCAACACTAAATTAATCAAAAAGGTTCCACAGATACAAAACAAAAAACACTTATAAGAAAAGAAAATCAAATGTCAAAAAAAGCACATAAATTTGCAAATCTATAGCAGAGAAAAGTAACGTAATTTGATGGAGCAAAAGCATAATGAGACTGAAACTGAAACAAAAAGGGATCTGAGCATATAAGAATAAAGATTAAATAAATAAATTTATTTATTTCCCAAAAAAAACGACAAAAACAAATCCAAGAGAAGCAGAGGAGGCTCACATGTTAATAATGGGAGGAATCTAGGGTTTTTAATGGGGCAAAACCTAAAGAATTTGGCTTTGAAAGTCAAATCCACAAAGAGAGAAAAAATCAACACTTCTTCGTTGTTGTTAGCCAAAGAATCACAGAGAGATACTTTGAATGAGAACTTTTTTTTTTTTTTCACTAAGTTATAAAACTAAACTGCTGAAAAACTTGGAAAGGAAGAAGAACTTACCGTATCTTTCAAAACGGAAGAAGAAATCGACCTAAAAGAAATTTGAGAGGAGAATACGTAGAGATTGAGTGATTTTTGTTTGTGGGTCTTTCAGCTTCAGCGCCAAATTAAAAGAGAAAGAGCGGAGAGATGAAAAAATTAATGAAAAGAAAGAGCGGGATTGCTGACTAAGCCTACAAAATAGCTGTTCAACAGAGCCTCTGAAAGTAGACAGTCATGTTGACAGTGTCTATTATTTTTTTTGCCACGTCAACTTGATGTTGTATCTGCACAGCTGCATTGGAGATACAAATTTTAACACACTGTCTATTAATCCTATGTGGCATTTATTTTTTTCACAAGCTACAGCTGCATTGGAGATGCTCTTAGATCATGATAAATTCAATATATCAGATCTGCTGAAAACCTCTAATCTTATCGATAAGATTAGGGAGGCACCACATACAAATTAATTAATGTTGACATGTTTGTCTTCATATATGCACCCGAATTTTGACCATTTCTTCATCTAAAGTCTAAATTGTGTGATATATCATATTTTGATTTTATCGATTACAATTAATTCGGATTTTGAACTCAAACTTACTGCTTCAAAGACATATTGTTTTAGAATTTAGACATCCATGCAAGTGCAAGAATGAGTGGGATGGAATCTTTTTTAACTTTATGGAAAAGCACGATCACCACTTTTAATGTTGTTGCTCACTTGATTCAAAGAAAAAAGTTAATTTTTTTTTTTTTTAATATTCTATTTATACGATCAAAAAGATAATAATTATATGATCCACTAGCAATAAAATATCAATGAAGTCGCAAAAATAAAATAAAATTACAGTGACAATGGACAATACTAGTGATCTAAAAACAGTAACCACAAAAATGAGAAAAAAAATCCTGAAGTCTAACCTTGAAATAGCGAGTCCTCCATTTTCTTAGCCATTTGTTGGACGCCCACATCATACTTTTTTACTAAGTCCATAAATTCCATTCCTTCCACAAGATCAACAGCAAACGACCACTCAATCAAACACCTATTTTCATGACCACCATCATCATGATCTCCGGGGAAAATCTTGACTATCGAAACATATGACTCAAACCCAATATTACTTTCTACTATATAGCAACTTAAGCTATGTTGATGTTGATCAACGGCTATCAACCTCTCTTTGGACCAGCTGACAGCAGAAGGGCTGTTGCCATCGTGGATGGGATGGAAAAGCCAGCAGAGTATCGGATGCAACCAATTATGATTTAAAATATTTAATAAAGTGGAGTAAATTGATCATAGTCAGCCATATATTTCGAAATTTGAGTAGTATTGATACCATTCTGACAAATACAATCTAATCGTGTTCGAACTAATAGCTAATTTAAGATATTATTAAATTGATTGAACAGTATTTGCCATTGAACCACATTGGTCATTTAGTGGTGGTTGGCGAGTAATAGCTATTAGTCATAACTTTTTGACTTCCTAACACAATTGCAAAGATGAGTTATTGATATATTTTGTAGTTTTCTTTGTCAGTGTATTAAATTAGACGTGTGAATTGTCCTCAAGGGTTTAGTTCAGCTAGTAGATGGACGAGCTTAGGGTTTGGATAAATAATCTTCAAGACAGCGGTTCGAATCCCACTAATGTAATGACAAAAAGCTTAAAAAAAAATACATAGTCTAGATAGACGGATAAATAGATATTATCAAAAGGAAAAAAAAAAATAGCGTGTAACCTTACACGCGTTTTGAGAGAGTTATTTGAGTATGATAGATTTCATGAAAATGGAAGATCAATGTATATTCGAATTCTCCTCTGTGAAAGCATCGAATTCGTATACTCAAACTCCCAAAATGATTATTGTGTGAATGAGAAATTGAATCTCAAAGTAAGCTCATTGTGTAGTGAAAAATGTGAATCCCATATTGGTTAACGAAAACAATTATGTATAGTATATAATTGGTTGTGATAGTAGTTTATCTATAGGTTAAGCATAGAGTCTCTCTCTCTGTCGCTCAAGGGTTGCAAATCACAGTCGTCAAACCTTTAGTTGGACGATTCGTGTGTGGACACATCTTGGTGGTCAAACATTTTTGCGTACACGACTTTTTCCCAAAGGGAACATCAGTTGAATTTGTGTTTGTGAGTGGGGTTGGTGCATGACAAAATATGGAATAATTTATATTAAAATAAACGAATATTACGATACAGATTTTCTATTGTCAATTCGTCATGACAATAAATATATTAGGACGAAGAATGTGGACCACTAGATTTATATACTTTGACTCAAAGTGTATGCACTTGTCAAAACTTTTCCATAATCTATGGTCCACATTCTTCATCCTGATATATTTATTGTCGGGACGAACTGACAATAGTAAGACCGTATTACGATAATCACATATATCTTACATCTAGAATTAATACATTTAATTTAAGTATTTCAACAGGAAAAAAAAAAACAAACAAACATTTATTTATTTTTATACAAAACATGTAAAAATTAAAGAACTTAAATCCACAATTTTTCTAACACTCAATTTTATCCATTTAAGAACATCTTATCTGTAATTTATTAATGCACATATAATTAATCTCATAATATGATAAATTTAAACTTTAATACTATATATAATTAACAAGTGCAAACACAGAAGATATGTATATATAATGATCATATACAGATCAACAATATTATATATATAACATGCTTGTGATCAGTCAAACTGACGACGTACGACCCAGTTCAATCTTATTTGACATGAATTGGAGACGATTTTCAATAAAAGAAGCTAAATCTTCCGGTCTCCATCCTTCAATTGGATCAGCTACGAATGACCACTCAATCGTACACCCATTTTCTCCATCGCTACCGTTGATATAGATCAGTAATACTTTGATTGTGGCCACATACGACTTGAATACAATGTTGTTATCAATGAGTTGATAGCTCAAGCACCGTTGGATGAGATCGATCATCAGTAACTTCTCTTTGGCCCACTTGGTCGTTGTCTTCTCATGATCAGATGATGACGATGATGTTTGTGTTGAAGAACTGTAGCGGATCAAACCAGGCTGTCCAGGAAGTCAGAACTCCCTCCACTCAATAGAATTGAACATCCTTAATAATTAACCTAATTGATCATAAGTTAATTCACTACGAGAAAATGAGGATTCATTACGGTTCATTTACTACAACGTTAAACACCTATGTTAATTACATTATTTACTACGATTGTTGTATGTTTTTGTTACCTTTTACCACCGTGAATTGTGTCCGTTGCTGAAAATCACTATTTTCTGTGGGCACTATGCACATCGTAGATATATTTAGATGAACATATTTCTTATAATGGTTGTTGTAATGAATTGTCTATAAATTAAACAAATTCTTTGCAGTTCACACAATATATATTTGGTGACAAACGTCGATCGAGAAAGGTAAAATGTTTCGATCGAGTCTAATGAAGTTGATATACAATCCAGTATATTTTTTCGTTTGTCTTCTTTCTCTATAAACTAGTTCTATTGATGTTTCGTTTTCTTCACTCTATTATATATACCTTTTATTAATAAATTGTTTTTTTTTTTTTTTTTTTAAAGTGATCTTTTTCATTCATAAAGAATTGAAATTGGTATCACCGTTCAATGTAGCTTAAGTAATAACATTTATTCAATCCGACAATATCCAAGTTTCAAGTCTCGATACAAGGGTATATCTAACTTGGTGGAAAGTCACAACCACCCCTTTTAATGTTATATATATATATATATAATAAGGCACAATCACCACTTTTAGGCCACGTTTGGCAGTTGGGATAGGATGAGAATTGGTTTATTTTTAATCCGATTCCCTCGTTTGGCCATGCCAATGGGATAGGATAAAATAATCCCATTTGCCTGATTTATCACACTGCAATGGGATTAATTAATCCCAACCAAAGCCATGGGATTCATTTCTTTCCCATCATCTTAATTATCTTTGGGATTCATTTCTTTCCCATCATCTTAATTGCACAAACACCCCATCACTGTCAAAGCAAACCTCATCATCTTCTTTGTTACGACTGATTCTGGTTCGGTTGGTGGTGAGTTGACACAACTGAGTTTCTTCAACTTCGGTTGTTTGATAATGATTTCTTCCAAATTCTGCTTCTGATGATGATTTTTTTTATAAGAAAAAATAATAGAACAAAAAGAAAAAAAGTTTGAGATCAAAACACCAATGCAAATCCATTCAACCTGGTGCGGAAAGTCACAATCACCCTTTTTAATGTGTTTATATATATATATATATAAAAGGTATGATCACCACTTTTAATTAATGAACAGAATCTTGGTCCACGAGGATGGCACATGCATCATTATTACTATTCCACCATTTGGTAGGTAGGATCGCAGCTCGCAGCTTAATGCATCATCCCATCCCGGTGCATTCAAGATTTTTAGCTTTTAATGTTGTTGCTCACTCTAAACAATGAAAACCCGAATGTTGATATTTTCTTCGGTGAAATCTTAAATGAAGAAAAATTACTGTGATCACAAAAGACAACACTAGTGTTGACCTAAAACAAGAACAACGAAAAAGAAAAAGAAAAAGAAAATGCAAATGTTGCTGAAGTCTAATTAAACCAACAATTGCCAACACAAAAGAAATAATCTCATTAATTATTCCAGTACATATGCATTCATTTTTATTCATAGAGCTGGGTTTTTTTATTTTTCATAAAGTTGACAAGATAATGAAATCACAACAAGTCAACTAAAACCCATAACATGCAATATCAAAGTCAAACTGACCCACTAGTTTGAAGAAGATCATGTTCTTGTTCCATCTTCTTTGCCATGAATTGGACACAATGATCAATAAAAGAAGCTAAACCTTCCTGGCTCAACCCTTCAATTGGATCAGCTACAAATGACCACTCGATCTTGCAACCACCACCGTTGATTATTGGTAGTACTTTGGATGTGGCCACGTAAGACTTGAATCCAACATTGCTGTCAATAACTTCATAGCTCAAGCACCGTTGGATTGGATCGGTCATCAGTAACTTCTCTTTAACCCACTTGGTTTTTGTAGTAGTAGTGCTCTTCTGATCATCAGTGCCGTCTGATGAAAATGTTTGTGTTGTGGAAGCACAGTAGCGGATCAGACCAGGCTTCCCTGGCTCTCCTTCAACTTGATAACACACGTCGATAGATGGGAACCATTTGTGAATGTTGCAGAAGTCTTCAATGCATGGCCATGCTTGTTCTGGTTTTAGAGATGCTATCTCTACACTTGTCTTGCCTTCCCATTTTGGCTGACTTTCTTCTTCCATGAATTAATATCAGTGAGAGAGAGGAAAGCAATTGGAGTGGTTTATATAAGCTACGTGAAAATAGTGTGGAAAATTAGCAAATTAAAAGAGCATCTTATTTTAGATTTTTAGGATACAGTAGATCCAATGGATTTGATGCTGTGATTGGATTGGATTTGATGCTAAATCTTGAAATCTGTTGGATCGGATCAAATTTCATTCTAAGATTGAATTGGATTGTAATTCTTTGTAATTACTTTGATATAATTGGATCAGATCTTAGATGATGACAAATTCAATATATCAAATCCGCTGCATACCACTAATCTTATCTAGGGAGGCACTAAATTTTATTAATTTATAACGTCAATACACACAAAGGTGAAAAGGATTGGTTATCGTGGTTAAGTGGTTAAGTGGTTAACACTTAAACATCTTATTATTTAGTTGTTTATCAAATATGAAATTTATAAGAAATTAAAAAAAAAAATCATTTTTAGCAAACTACTCAATTTACCTCTGCAATTAATGTTGGTCACTTGGTTGTTGTCTGAAGCCACTCGAATTCTAGTTTCTACACGAGTCCATTTTTGCTCACCCCCTACAAGGGGGGTAAGCATTACCCCCTTCCAAATGGATGACCTGTGTCCATGGAGAGGTAAATTTGTCCAAACATGATTATCTCCCTGGACACATATCATCCATTTGGGAATGGGGTAATGGTTACTGATAAGCATAAACATTATGCTGGTCTTCACACTCAAGAAATGAAGCAACCAACGAGTCTCCTGAGTTATCAAAAACAGAGCACAATTGCTCTTGAGCACCAACGGTTGTCATCAGCTGATCATGCTGTGATCAGTGATGATAATCTGAGTCATCAAACGTCAGGAATGCTAGGAGTTAAGCTTAGCTAAATATAACAGAATGTGTTAACAGAATTAGTTAGCTGATGTGGCAAAATCAGTTAGAGAAATAACTGATTCAATTCCTGAGTTGTTAGAAATGCTTTTAGCATGAGAATCTGATCTAATGTATATAAGTACAGAACCTCTGTAAAAACGAACATCAATGAAAAAGAAATATCTCTCAGACTCCATTAATGGAGCATTCTCTGAAAACTTCTCAATTCTAGTCTCTTAGTATTTTTCACAAACACCTTGTTACTTTTATCAAACACTTTCAGTTTTTACATGGTATCAGAGCTCACTGATTAACATCATGACAATTCGATCCCAATCTCCAATCATTAATCAAAATCAAAATCCTCAAGGCGATATCTCCTCTCAGATTCCCAACAACAATCAAAACTCAGAAGAAGGCATGAGTTCACAACAGCCAAACGCAAATCAGAGTCAGGATTTTCAGTCAGTTGCAACAGCAATGGAGTTTACAGCACTAACAAAGAGTCTGAACTTCAATCTTCCGATCAAACTGAGCAAATCCAACTATCTACTCTGGAAAATTCAGGTATTACCTATTATTCAAGCTTTAGATTTAGAAGACTATCTCTATGGAATAAATAGTCCTCAAAACATATATACCGATGTTGAAGTAGTAGATGAGTCTGGTGAGAAATCTGTTGAAAAACGTATAAGTAAGGAGTTTACTAATTGGAAACGAATTGACAAACTACTTCTAGGCTGGATTTATTCAACTATTAGTGAGAGTACACTAGGACAAATGATTGGCTGTAAGTCTTCTTTTGAGGTGTGGAGTCGATTAGACAGATTATTTACACAACAATATATGGCTAGAACAATTCAACTTAAAAATCAGCTCCAGGCAATAAAGAAAGGATCATATTCTATAAGTGATTTTTCTGCAAAAATCAAGAACATTGGAGATTCTTTAATGGCTGCTGGTGAAGAGGTTAAGGAACGTGACCTAGTAATGTGTCTAGTGAATGGTGTAGGACATGATTATGATGCTATTGTGTCTGTCATAACAACACAGCAGAGGTTTATGAGTTTTGAGGATGCTCAGTTTGTTTTGATGATGCATGAGCAAAGATTAGAACATCTTGATTCACCAACACAAATTAGTGTGAATCAAGTCTCTGCAAATTATGCTCATAACAATAGTCAGTTTAAAAGGAGTCAAAGAGATGGACAAGGAGGAAGAGGTGGCTTTCAACGTGGTAGAGGTAGGAATTTCAGAAATGGAGGCAGAGGTCGAATTCACTGTCAGGTATGCAATAAACCTGGTCACAGTGCCTTCAAGTGCTACCACAGGTTCAATCAGGAGTACCAGCCACTTCAGTACCAGCCATCTCAGTATCAGTCGTCTTAACAACCACACCAGAATCAATCTCAAGCTTATTTTAATCAGCAGCAACCAATGCAGTGGTCACAGAGTTATAATCAGGTTCATGATTACAATAATCAGTTGCAATTCGGGACATCTTCTCATGGTACACCAGAGGCTCATACTACCTATCATCAGAATTCAGCTCTTATTGCAACACCAGATTCTATCAATGATCCAGCTTGGTATATTGATAGTGGTGCCACAAACCATGTTACAGCAGATCTCAACAATCTCTCTTTGAGGTCGAATTATAGAGGTAATAACAAGCTTGTTGTTGGTAATGGAAATCAGCTTGACATAACACATATTGGAGACACTTTGGTTAATTCACATGCTCAGCCATATAGGAAATTGCTTCTTAAGAACATATTGCATGTTCCACAAATTACTAAGAATTTACTAAGCATCTCAAAGTTTACATTTGACAATCAAGCTATTGCTGAATTCTATCATGATCAATGTGTTATCAAGGATATCAAAACGAAGAAAATCCTGCTCCAAGGAGTTCTTAGAGATGGTCTTTACTGCTTGAAGCTTGTTGGTGCTGGAGTACATCATGAAGGTTTCGAAATTGGAAAAGCTGAAGGTTTCAAGGCTTTGTCTACTTCTTTTTTGTTTGATAATAAACAATGTCTTGGGAATGTGTTTGATTCTAACTCACAGAATGCAAATTTGTTTGCATTTGCTGCTGTGAATGCCAAAGTGTGGCATGCTAAATTGGGTCATCCATCTCCTTTAATTCTTCAAAAGATGTTGGACAAAATTCACTTTAATAAAAAGTTTCATATTCCTCATTTTTGTGATTCTTGCAAGAGTGGCAAACTTCATAGGCTGCCGTTTTCAAGACATGATATCACTGCGAAATTTCCTCTAGAGTTGGTATATTCGGATGTTTGGGGACCAGCCCCTATGTTGTCAACTGAGGGTTTTCGGTACTACATCTCATTTGTTGATGCTTTCACACGATTCACATGGGTGTATCCCTTGAGGTTAAAGTCTGAAGCATTAGGGGTGTTTATCAGGTTTCAGAAGCTTGTTGAAAGGCAGTTTGATAGGCAAATTAAGAGTGTTCACTCTGACATGGGAGGAGAATATGTTGCTTTCACTTCATATCTTGCTTCTCATGGCATTCAAGTGAGGTACTCTTGTGCTCACACCCATCAGCAGAATGGAGTAGCTGAAAGAAAGCACAGGCATATAGTGGAGACTGGTTTGACTCTCCTTGCCCATGCTCATATGCCTCTTACATTTTGGTTTGAAGCTTTTAGCACAGCTACATTCCTCATTAACAATATGCCACTAGCAATATTTCGGTTCTTATCACCTTTTGAGAGGTTATATGGGAAGAAACCCAATTACAACTTCTTTAAATCTTTTGGTTGCAGCTGTTTTCCATTTCTAAGAGACTACTCTAAGACTAGGTTCAACTTTCATTCAACCAAATGTCTATTCATAGGGTATAGTTCATTGCACAAGGGATACAAGTGCTTGCACCCTTCTGGTCGCATCTATGTTTCCAAACATGTGGAATTCAATGAATTGGAGTTTCCTTATGCATCTTTATTTCCAGTCAAGAGTCCTCACATTCCTACATCCAATGCACAATCCTTTCCTTTATCCACCATGCATCACATGGTCTCTAGGATTTCTCCAAGCCATGATTCCTTAAATAGGCATATGAATGTCAGGCCTCATATTTTCACACCAGCAACAAGTCCTTTCCTGTCACATTTACCACAGTCTACAAGTTCTTCACCTTGTGACACTCAGTCCTCTTTATCAGCTCATGTCACTAGGTCACCAGTTCCTTTATCAGCTGATATGGATCACATTCCATTGTCCAACAGTCCTTCTTCAGCTCAGCGTGACTTCACTTGTGTGCCTGGTTTTGGACCAGCTCTTGATTTAAATTCTGGTCCAGCTACCTCCTCTCTTCATCCAATGGTAACTAGGTCCAAAAATGGTATCTATAAGCCTAAAGTCTACAATTCTGCTTGTCTCTTGGCTGCAGCTGATCCCACTTCTGCTAAAGTGGCATTGTTGGATCCCAAATGGGCTGCTGCAATGAATGACGAGTTTGATGCTCTTCTTGCCAACAAAACTTGGTCTTTAGTTCCATTTCAACCTGATATGAATGTTGTTGGTTGCAAGTGGGTTTTTCGAACCAAATACAACCAAGATGGTAGTCTTTTGAAGTATAAGGCTAGATTGGTGGCAAAAGGATTTCATCAAACACCTGGATTGGATTTTGTTGACACCTTTAGTCTAGTAGTTAAGGCCTCTACAATTAGAGTTATATTTTCTGTTGCTGTTTCTTTTGGTTGGCAGGTTGAACAAATAGACATCAACAATGCCTTTCTTAATGGTGACTTGTCTGAGTTGGTGTACATGTCACAACCTGAAGGTTTTATTGATGTCTCAAAGCCGAATCATGTGTGCAAGTTGCACAAGTCCTTGTATGGACTTAAGCAAGCACCAAGAAGTTGGTTCCACAAGCTGAAATCTGCTCTTGTGTCATGGGGCTTCTCCAACTCAAAGTCAGACACTTCTTTGTTTACAAAATTCTCTGGAAAAGATTCATTGTTTGTTCTTGTTTATGTTGATGATATACTCATCACTGGTAACAACACAATTCTGATCAAAGATCTCATCTCCACACTACACAATACGTTTGCTCTAAAGTATCTTGGTCCTGTAAGTTACTTTCTCGGTTTTGAAGCATATAAAGATGCTAGTGGCTTGTATCTTACTCAGGCCAAGTATATTTCTGATCTCCTTCAGAGGACAAACATGGCTGCTTCGAATTCCTGTGCCACTCCCATCTCTGCTGGTACGAAGTTGTCTCTTGCAGATGGTGAGCCTTTTTCTGATCCCACTCTATATAGGAGCACCATAGGGGCTCTACAGTATCTCACCAATACACGCACTGATGTGTCTTTTATTGTCAACAAGCTGAGCCAGTTTTTGGTGGCTCCTACAGCAGTTCATTGGCAGGCCTGCAAACGGATTCTCAGGTATTTGAAAGGCACGCCTCATCTTGGCATTCATTTCAGACCAGCTTCTTCTCTTTCCTTTGTGGCTTATGCTGATGCCGATTGGGCCAGTTGTGTTGATGATTGTAGATCAACTAGTGGGAGTTGTGTGTTGCTCGGTGGAAATTTAGTGTCATGGAGCTCCAAAAAGCAACGAGTTGTTGCTCGTTCTAGCACGGAAGCAGAGTACAGATCGATGGCAAATGTTGCAACTGATCTCTTGTGGCTTCGTTCTCTGCTTGGTGAACTTCGGATTCCTGTTTCTCAGAGCTCAGTTCTGTGGTGTGATAATATTGGTGCCAATTCTTTGGCACAAAATCTTGACTTTCACCAGCGAACTAAGCACATTGATATTGATACTCATTTTATTCGTGAAAAGGATGAATCGGGTGAGATAGATGTCAGATATGTTCCTACTGAGCATCAGCTCGCTGACATTTTTACGAAGAGTTTCACTCGAGATCGTTTTCTGTTTCTATGTGACAAACTGAAGCTGGTGAATTCACCTGCCTTCCGTTTGCGGGGGAATGATAAGCATAAACATTATGCTGGTCTTCACACTCAAGAAATGAAGCAGCCAACGAGTCTCCTGAGTTATCAGAAACAGAGCACAATTGCTCTTGAGCACCAACGGTTGTCATCAGCTGATCATGCTGTGATCAGTGATGATAATCTGAGTCATCAAACGTCAGGAATGCTAGGAGTTAAGCTTAGCTAACTATAACAGAATGTGTTAACAGAATTAGTTAGCTGATGTGGCAAAATCAGTTAGAGAGATAACTGATTCAATTCCTGAGTTGTTAGAAATGCTTTTAGCATGAGAATCTGATCTAATGTATATAAGTACAGAACCTCTGTAAAAACGAACATCAATGAAAAAGAAATATCTCTCAGACTCCATTAATGGAGCATTCTCTGAAAACTTCTCAATTCTAGTCTCTTAGTATTTTTCACAAACACCTTGTTACATTTATCAAACACTTTCAGTTTTTACAGTTACCTCCCTTAAAGGGGGGTGAGTGATAAACAAGAGAATAATTAGCATTTAATTAGGTAGTTTATATACTGTAATTAGTTTACTCTGTTTTAACATTCTCTTTGTATAGTCCTACACGTGTATAGCATTTATTGGAATTCTTTGTACAACTCATTATCGAACATAATATATAATTATATATACAAGTACCATCCTCTGAATCAGGTGAGGTCGTCTTTCCAAATTCTCTCTTTGCAACCCTAATTTCTCTCTGCAACCTTATCCTCTCTTTTCCTCTTATGCAAAAATATTCTCTTTGTACACTCATGAGATTATTTTGAACATTCAATAAAATATACAAATATTTTATTGATAGCTCATGAAGCATCGTTGGATGGGATTGATCATCAGTACGTTCTCTTTGGCCTACTTAATTGGTGTTGTCTACTTGTCTTCTCATGATCAGATGATGTTTGTGTTGAAGAACATCTTTAGTAATTTAATTCACTACAAGAAAATTAGGATTCATTACGGTTCATTTACTACAACATTCAACACCCGTGTAATTAATTATGTTATTTACTACGATCGTTGTATGGTTTTCTTACCTTTTACTACCATGGATTATGCCCGTTGTTGAAAATCACTATTTTCAAAGGGTATTATACACATTGTACGTAGATACTTCACTAGAAGAAAATGAGGATTCATTACGGTTCATTTACTACAATGTTCAACACCCGTGTAATTAATTACGTTATTTACTACTATCGTTGTATGGTTTTCTTACCTTTTACTACCATGGATTGTGCCCATCGTTGAAAATCACTATTTTCAAAGGGCATTATACACATTGTACGTAGATACATTTAGATGAACGAATTTTTTGTAATGATCGTTGTAATGAATTGTTTATAAATTAATCAAATTCTTTTCCAGTTCAAATATATATATATATATATATTTAGTGACGTACGTTTCAATTGGGTCCAATGAAATTGACGTGCGATTCAAATATATTTTCGTTTGTCTTCATTCTCGAAAAACTAGTTTTATTGATTTTTCATTTTCTTCGATCTCTCGTATTTTTCTCTTTTATTAATAAATTGTTTTAATTTTACTTAAAAAAAGTGTTCTTTTTCGTTCATAAATAATTGAAAATGGTATCACCGGGTCCGTCCAATGTGGCTTAAGTACTAATAACCCAATGTGGCTTAAGTACTAATAACTAATTACATTCATTCGATCCCGATAATATCTAAGTTTCGAGTCTTGATGGGAGGCTATATATTTAACTTGGTGGAAATAGCCACACTCACCGCTTTTAATGGAGAGAATCTTGGTGCACATGGATGGCACATGCATCATTATTACTATTCCACCATTTGGGCCATCCATAGTGCATTCAAGATTTTTCACTTTTAATGTTGTTGCTCACTCCAAACAACGAAAGCAGGATGCTGATGTTTAATTTCTTCAGTGAAATCTTAAATGAAGAAAAATTACAGTGATCACAAAAGACAACACTAGTGTTAACCTAAAACAAGAACAACGAAAAAGAAAAAGGAAAAAAAAATACAAATGTTGCTGAAGTCTAACCTAATTAATCTCATAATTAAATTTCGATTGAAATACTATATATATAAGTAACAATTGCAAACACAAAATATATAATTATTCATAGAGCTGGGAGATAATCAAATCACATGAACAGACAACAGCCATATAACATGCAATGTCATAGTCAAACTGACCCACTAGTTTGAAAAAGAACATGTTCTTGCTCCATCTTCTTTGCCATGAATTGGACACAATAATCAATATAAGAAGCTAAACCTTCCTGGCTCCAACCTTCAACTGGATCAGCTACAAATGACCACTCGATCTTGCAACCACAGCCGTTGATTATTGGTAATACTTTGGATGTGGCCACGTAAGACTTGAATCCAATATTATTGTCAATAACTTCATAGCTCAAGCACCGTTGGATTGGATCGATCATCAGTAACTTCTCTTTAGCCCACTTGGTTGTTGTGGTAGTAGTACTCTTCTGATCATCATGATCATCAGTGCCGTCTGATGAAAATGTTTGTGTTGTGGTAGCACAGTAGCGGATCAGACCAGGCTTCCCTGGCTCTCCTTCAACTTGATAACACACGTCGATAGATGGGAACCATTTGTGGATGTTGCAGAAGTCTTCAATGCATGGCCATGCTTGTTCTGGTTTTACAGATGGTATCTCTACACTTGTCTTGCCTTCCCATTTTGGCTGTCTTTCTTCCTCCATGAATTAATATCAGAGAGAGAGAGAGAGAGAGAGAGAGAGAGAGAGAGAGAGAGAGAGAGGAAAGCAATTGGAGTGGTTTATATAAGCTACGTGAAAATAGTGTGGAAAATTAGCAAAAGAGCATCTTATTTTAGGATTCAGTAGATCCAATGGATTTGATGCCGCGATTCGATTGGATTTGATGCTAAATTTTGAAATCAGATCCACTGTATACCTCTAATCTTATAGGGAGGCACCACATACAAATTAATTAATTTTGAGATGTTTGTCTTCATATATGCACCCGAATTTTGACCATTTCTTCATCCAAAAGTCTAAATTGTGTGATACATCGTATTTTGATTTTATCCATTACAATTAATTCGGAATTTGAACTCAAACTTACAACTTCAAAGACATAAACTTGAGGAGCTATACAACTAGAACAAACTATTATTTTAGAGTTTAGACATCAATGCAAGTGGAAGATTAAGTGGGAGGGAATCTTTTTTAACTTTACGGAAAAGCATGATCACCAGTGATGGGAATGGGGCCCAATGGGCGGGGGACCCACCCCCGCCCTCAAACCCCATTTGGGAGAACTGGGGATGGGGGTATTTAGGGGGAGGTTCCCTTGTCCCCACCCCCGTTTCCTATTTCCTCAATTTCTAATTCAAAAAAATTTCAATCCAAAATCTAAAATTTAGAATCATAATTCGGAATTCGATCGGATCAAACTTTTATTTCACTCTGTTTCAATATCCACTCCAATAATTAACAAAATCTAGAATATATAATTGATTTAATTTAATCCAAAATTAATTCAAATAACTATAATCATATAGTATTAGTGTATTACACATAAAGGTCTAAACAAATTTAAAGTCATCGATTAATATAAAATATAAGTAATAGACTAGTAGAGTTAGATTTTTTTTTTTTTTAAGAAAATAAATAAATAAAAATATATGGGGGAATTTAACCCCATCCCCACCCCATTTAGGTTTTGGGGGTAAAATTTGCCCCCTCTCTCACCCCTACCCCAAAACCCCATTTGAAGGCCAAATGGGGGGTGGGTCCAATGGGAGAAATTATTGCTCATTTGATTCAAAGAAAAAAGTTAATTTTTTAATTGTTTTTAATATTCCATTTATGATGGCAACGATTTGAAATTAATATATTATTATAGTGAGTGCACGATCTTTAGGCCGAATAAGATTGTAATACGATCAAAAGAAGATTGTTGATAGAGGGGTGCTGCGTACCATCGGGTTGCGGCACCTTTACGGTCCCGTAGTGGAAAAACAAATGAAAACACTTGGGACCCGCGTAATTAATACTTGGACCCATGTGTTTTTTCTCTTGTTTTCCACTACGGGGCCGCAAAGGTGCCGCGACCCCGGTGGTACAAAGTGTTTCTCTTGTTGATATAATCCACTAGCAATAAAATATGAATAAAGTTTCAAAAATAAAATAAAAATTACAGTGACAATGGACAATACTAGTGATCTAAAAACAATAACCACGAAAAAGAAAAAGAATAACCACGATTATCATTTGGGTCCCTAACTTTTTCTGAAAGATCCATTTTTTAAATAAGTTTGTTTTTTTATCAAAACTTTCCCTGACTTTTGAAAAGTATATCAAATAGGTCCATCTGTTAGTCAACTGTCAGTCAAACTTAACATTTGTAGGGGTATTTTTGTCTTTGAACCAAGAACTTGCCATGTGTCAAAAAAATAGAAATAAAATAAATATCAATAATATATATATATATATATGAAGGAAATAAAACTAATCAATAATTAAATTTAAAAAATGAATATATAATTATAAAAGAAAAGAAAATAAATAAATAGAAAAAAATTTATCCATCTGTCAACAAAAAAGAAAGAAAAAAAGAAACCAAAGAATTAAATATTTATATACACAATTAATAATTCTTCCAGATGTGAAGAAATCTAACCATTTATTTCCTTTGTTTATTTTATTTTTTTGAGGAAAAAACACAAAATCGAAATTGAAAAACAAAACATCATCATTCTGACCATCAACAACATTCAACCCCCAAAAAGTACAAACAAAAAAATCATCATCCTCATATTCTCCACCACCACCACCACCACCATCTTCATCAACCTTTAAATGCATACACAACAACATCAATACCATAAGAGAAAACAGGGAAATCACCAAAAGCTTTCAAAGCAGGTCAATGGTTGGTGAAAATCATAACATCTTCCACCATCACCACACCCATAGCTCCAAGAGCAACAAGATCATAGAAATTGGATCTGCACTGATCCATGGAGATCTCCTATTCATCACATACCAATTAATTCGTACTTTTCATCCCAATTAGACAAGTTCATCCAACATTTCATCACAACAAATCTAAATTTTCACCCAACCAAACCTGTTCTTTGCAGCAAAAAAAAAAAAAAGAAAAAAAGAATTTGTTTCATCACAACAACCAGACGAACAAAGCCCAGAATGAAAATCAATCAGAGAACTCAACACAACACAAACAACAAAACCTAGCACTGCCCATTCGTGAGGCATGTGGAATCTTTAAAGGGGACAAAATGCAACCTGATTTATACCATACACACTCTTTCACATGATTCAACTTTTCCATCTAGAGTTTTCCACGATCTCGTTCCAAATGATCTGGATTTTCCAAAGAACCCAGCCGATCTGGTTTTTCTAGATCGTGGAGGTTCCGATCTGAACCCAGACGATGGGTTTTCCAGATCGTGGGAACTCCGTCGATCTCCAGCCGATCTGATTTGAATGTTTTTGGTTTTTGATTTTTTGTTAGTGACTGGGTTTGATTGAATATGGTGGAGGATGTGGGGATGGATGATTATGGGGGTGATGTTCAATCTGGGTTGGGGATGATATTGATTCTGGTGAATGGCGATCGAATCTAGATTTCTTGGTTTGATGATGAAGATGATAGGTTTTGTTAAATTAATTTTAATTAATTTATTATATAATTCTTTTAAAAAACTATATTTTTAATTTCTATATAAGGATTTTTTTTTTTCAACAATTTTATTTAATTTTAATTTTAATTTTTTTATTTTCAAACTTTAGTGACACGTGTTATATTCTTATTGGATTAAAAATTAAAGTTGAGGGTACAACAGTCTTTTCAGCCATTCTGTGACGTTTGACCGTTAGAAAAAAGGTCAGAAGGACCTATTTGATATACTTTTCAAAAGACAGGGAACGTTTTGATAAAAAAACAAACTTGTTTAAAAAATGGATCTTTCAGAAAAAGTTAGGGACCCAAATGATAATCACCCAAAAAAAAATCCTAAAGTCTAAATTTGAAGCAGTGGGTCCTCCATTTTTCTTAGCCATTCATTGGAGGCTCACATCATACCTTTTTACCAAGTCAACAAATTCCATTCCTTCCACAGGATCAACGGCAGACGACCACTCAATCAAACACCCATTTTCATGACCACCATCATCATGATCTCCTGGAACAATCTTGACCGTCGAACATATGGTTTGAACCCAATATTATTGTCTACTATCTCGTAACTCAAGCTACGTTGATCTTGATCAACGACTATCAACCTCTTTGGACCAGCTGACAGGGTTGTTACCATAGTTGGAGGGGATGGTAAAGCCAACACAATATCGGATGCAACCAGGTTCACCGTTGGTGCCATGGACGCCATAGGAGGTGGACAAGCTTGGAAACCATTTGTATAGGTTGAAGAAGTACTTGAAAAGTGTCCATATTTGGTCATCACTTTTTGACGAGTAATACAATTGCAAAGCTGAGCAATTGATATATATAATTCGTAGTTTTCTTTGTCGGTGTGTTAAATTAAACATGTGAATTGTGTTTAGGAGGCGTAATTCAATTAGTAGATGGACAAATGATCCCCAAGACTAGGGATGGCAATGGGTTGGGTTCGGGTCAGGTCCTACTGGATCCAGACCCTGACCCGACTAAAAAAATTAAACCCAAACTCGGACCTAGACTTATGAAAATTTTCGGGTTCGAGTTCAGGTCTGGACCCACGGGTCTTAGGAAGACTCAGAGGGTCCAGACCCGACCGAGGACCCATGAAAATTCACGGGTCTGGGTCTGGACCCGCAGACCTGTGGACCCATGATTCAAAAAAAAAAACAATAAAATGCTAAAAATATATATATATATACATTTAAATTTATAAATAACTAAATCAGTAATAATAATAAATAGATGATATAAAAGGAAAATATTATTATTTGCATTCAATTTCAATTTCAAATTCTACAAAACAAAAAAAAAAAAATTAACTCACTCACTATTCGGGTCTACGGGTCCGGGTCTATGGACCCAGACCCAGACCTGACCCTAACCCGTGACCCTAATATGAGGACCCAGACCCGACCCACACGGGTCAAGTCTCGCGGGTCTAGGTCTAATTGTCATCCCTACCCAAGACAGTGATTCGAATCCTATCAATAACAAAAAGTTTCAAAAAAAATACATGGTATAGTCGTATAGATAGACAGATAAATAGATATTGTCAAAAGAAAAAAAAAATAGACGTGTGAATTTGGTAACTTATGGTGTGTTTACTAATCAGGAATCCTACTTAGGAAAGGGAATTAAGTTCCTGATTTCTGAATTCTACTGTTTACTAAATTTATAGGGAATTAAATTCTATGGACTCCACTCATAAATCAGGAATTAAGTTCCCGATGGAAAGGGAACTTGATTCCTCCCACCCACCCTAGGAATCAAACTCTCTTTCCTGATTGAAAATGGAATTCAAGATATATTTACTAAAATATCTTCACTTCAAAAAAATAAAACAACCATCTTCTTCATGATTATTGACTTTTGTTTTTAATTTACGTAAATCATATTGGTCTTTTTTTTTTTTTTTTTTGAATCTTAATGTTGTTTTACATAATTAAGAATTTATATTATTCTAGTTGTGTGATTTATAAAAAATGCATCTTTATGTATATGTATTATAATACCATTTATGAACTAAAAAAAAAAAAACTACTGCACTTAAAAAAAAAAATTACAGCATATTCATATCTCTTATATATATATTATAATTATAGTGAGTAATATAAAATATATTTTTTATAATAATAATAATAATATATTTCATCATGTTTTATACACAAGGGTATTTTTTGTAATCAATTATGTATCATTCCGATTCTTTAGTTCAAGTAAACATTAGAAATAGAATAAATTTGATTATGTTTCCAATTCCTAAATTGTTAGTAAACACTGGAATTTAATTTAATAACTTGATTTCAATTTTCCTCCATTCCCTTTCCGGTGGAACTTAATTCTGATTCCATCGATTCCTGATTAGTAAACGCGCATTTAGTTTAATTTCAATGATGTGGACAGTCACATGGTGTAAGAGCAAATTCAAATATATAGCTCCCAAGTTTTTATTTTTATTTTTTTATAATATCTATTAATTCGAGACCAGGTATTTTTTGAAAGCTTTCGTCATTAGTAGGATTTGAACCGCGGACCTGGAAGTCATTTACCTAAATCCCAAGTTCATCCATCTACCAACTGAGCTACACCCTTGTTGGCATATAGCTCCCAAGTTTAGCTGGTCAACTCAAAATCTTCCTACATTTTAATTTAATGCAATTGTAAAAGGCTAGAATTCAATTCAATTCAATCATAAAAAAAAAAAAAAAAAAATACAGTTTAATTCAATCTAATTAAACTAATCAAAATATTCATAGATGTTGGATTTCCAATCAGTTCTAATGTGTTCCTCACGTCTCTCTTTCTCTTTAGTCTTTCGGATCCAGATCCGGATCCGAATGGTAGCATAAAAAATATCATGGGTTAATTTAAACTTCAAATTTTATGAGAGAATTTTGGGTTAGTGGGCCTGAGTATATTTTTCTTTATTAGGCTTCAGGCCATCTGTTGTTGTTTATTGGATTGATCTGAAGTCTGAACGGATCAATCATCCAATCGAATTTGGTTTGAAAATTTTCAGATACGATTTAATGGCTAATCAAAATTGGATTTTGGATTGGCAACCAATGAGGAAGTGCCAACGTGGCCTACAAGAATCTGCCAAAGTTCATCTTTTCCGTTGGGTTTGATTTTTTTTTTTTCTCTAAAATCTAACACCAAACAGGTTCATGTTCATAAGTTTATCGAGACTTATCGAGATAAAACAATATATATTTACTTAAAAAATTGAAAAAATCGGTACAATTTGTTTTTGTTGCTTTTATTTTCGTTTTCTTTCTATCATTTTTTTTTTTTTTTTTTACATTTTCCATGTTCCCAAACACCAAATTTTCAGATTTCAAAAACCAACTTTATCACCAAAACATTCAATTTCATACTCATCAACTCAAACAATTTTATTTCATCAACATAATCAAAACCTACCAACATTTATATTTAATCAACAGAATCAAAACCCATAAAACTCACTAAACACAGTCAAAACCCACTAAACACGGCCATTTTTCTAGTTTTGTGAGTTCTGATTGTGTTAAAAAAAAATGATAGAAAGAAAGCAACAAAAAAATTGTACCGATTTTTTCAATTTTTAAGTAAATATTTGTTAATATATTTAAATAATAAAAGAAAAGATAAATAAGTTTTCAAGGGTTGTTTAGTCATTTCAAGATACAAATGTGGTTAAAGATTAAAGTTAACAAAAGTCAACCGACGATAGGGTATATTTATGTAATTATTAGAAAAAAATGAATATTTATACAATTACACCTAAATTCAGGGTTGTTTGTTAAATTTATCCACCAAAATAACCTCAACCTTTTACCCAAGGGCACTATTGACTTTTCATACCCCAAGCACATTCCAATTGGGATGTTTGTGTTTGAATAGGACATTTGTTTGAAAATTTGCTTTATTAGATAAATAGAAGGTAAGTTTGTGCAATTAACCCTTTAATATGGATATTTTCTCTCATAGAGGACAAATTTTTTACATGTAATTTTTTTTTTTTTTATTTAGGTCAGCTGTTTTTCTTGGGACCTGCCGAGGTTAAATAGTATATGTATGATCCAAATATTTATCCCCATAACGAGAGATTTCTACTCTCACGACACATATTGATCCCGACAAGTAGGGGTGGGTGTTGATTGGTTCAGTTCGTTTTTTTGTAGAACCAATAAAAAACCGACAAAGTCCAGTTTTAAAAAAAGTGAACCGATCCAATCAAATTAACATTTGCCAACTGATCAAAAACCAATTGAATTGGATAATACAAATATTTTCTCTCATAGAAAACAATTTTTTTTACATGTAATTTTAGAAAGAAAAAAAAAAAATAGGTCTACAGTCTTTCTTGGAACCTGCCGAAATTAAATAATACATGTACGATCCAAATATCTATCCCTATAATGGAAGATTTCTACTCCCATGACGTATATTGATTCCGACAAGTATGTATTTAGAAATTTGAATTAGTTGGATAAGATCTAAGAAGTCGAAAATTATCTACCAACTAATTAATGTTATATTTGTCATTTTATTGTTACTTATTGAATTATGAGAATAGAGTGGCAGTGGCTCAACAACTGCATGAAACCAACAACCTGAAACAGCGGTAGCTAATTTAACGATATGGTCAGATTAATTAAAGCAATTATATAAACATTAATTGCAGAGGTAAATTGAGTAGTTTGCTAAAAAAGATTTTTTTTTTTTTTTTTTTTTTAATTTCTTATAAATTTCATATGAGAAACAACTAAATAATAGGGAAATTATTATTCTCCCCCTGTAGTTTTCCATATTCTCTATTTTCCCCCCTCTAATTTCAAAATTCTATAAATTCCCCCCTCCTATGCACAAATACAACCAATTTCATCTTATAAAAATAGGTATGGGAGGGGGAAAATTGGAGAATTTTGAAACTAGAGGGGGAAAAATGGAGAATACGGCAAACTATAGGGAGGAGAATGATAATTACCCCTAAATAATAAGATGTTTAAGTGTTAACCACTTAACCAGTCCAACGATAACCAATCTTTTTCACCTTAGTGTATTTTGATGTCATAAATTAGGGAAAATTTCACTAACATCCCCTAAATTTAGGTGAAATTGGACCAATAGACAGACTATTATTTTATTACACAAACCTCCCTTAGATATAGTTGACCAAACGGTTGACTAACTAAAACTTAACAATGGAAAGGGTAAAATGGACTTTATCTAGTGTGACATTAAATAAATTAAATGAAAATAGACCTTAGGCCAATCATAACTAGACACATCACCTATCCACAATTTAAAATTAATTTACAAAAAAGAAAAATTATTTTCAAAAAAAAAAAAAATCGAAAAAAATAAAAATAATAAAAAATAAAATAAAGGATGGAGATCGGTGGATATCTCTCCACACCATTGATCCAAAATAATCGTTGGAAAGCTCAACCTCCAAAAAAAAATTGAGAAGAAAAATCCACCTCCAAAAAAAAATTGAGAAGAGAGTGACATCAGTTTCAAAAACCCAAATTTTTTTTTTCGTTGACATCAGTTTCAAAAACAATTTTTTGCGCGACTCTTTCTCCAGCAAAATAGATCGTTGTCTTATGGATGAATGATTCAACTTTTGGATTTTGTTCTTGGCATTTATGATGTTTGGAGGCCAATAAAATGCAAGTGGATGGAGCTTTTTTTTCCAGATTATAGAAAAATGGTGTTTGAAACTGATGGTGTTTGATTGAAAACAGATTTTTATTTTTTCAGATTTCTAAACAAACAGGTTCAGAAGAAAAAATAAATCTGATTGTATCTTCTACTTAGATTTTCCAGATTGAAGAGAAATGGTGATTGTTAAATCTGATTGTATCGGACCCATGGATTTCTTCAATTTATCTTTATTTTAACTTTATTTTATTCAGTTTTTTTTTTTTTTTTTTTTTTTTTTTTTTGTTTAATCTCCACTTCGTTTTTTTTTTTTTTTAACTCTATTTTATTTTTTATAAAAATATTTAAATATTATAAATTTTCATTCATTTATTATAGGCCTATAGGGTAGGGATAAATATGATTTTTCAGATTAAAGACAAAGGATACATGTGACTTTTCAGGGGTCAAGGTTGGTCAACAGTTAGTCCTAACTGTGGTCAACGTTTGGTCAATGAAATTCAAGGGAGGTTTATGCAATAAATGATATTCTGTCTACTTGTCTAATTTCACCTAAATTCAGAGGTGTTAGTGCAATTTTCCCTATAAAAATTAATAAAATTTGTACATTCATGAGATTACGAGAACATTCAATAAAATATATAATTCTTTAATAAATATTTTATTTTACAATTTAATTTAGGGTGATCTAGAGCTAAAGGAAGGTCACCACTTCTCTCTCTTTTTGAGTTCTTTAAGTATTAAAATATCCATCGAAATACTTTTATTTTCATATGACATCGAATGACCAAACAAATAAGTTAGGTTTAGTTTAAAATTGAACAATACATGAACCGTTTAAATATCTACTTTCATAAATATTAAAAAAAAAAAAAAATCATATTACATACCAATAATTACGTTTGGTTAGACTCAAACCCATACAATACAGATAATTGAGTATGGTTAGACTCAAACCCTCATATATCGACTAAGTACGTAGGGTAGTTCGGTACAATACTCTAAGTTTTAATTATGAAAAATTTATGATATAATAATATATAGATAATAATATTAGCTTGTTTCATTCTATATTTTAATAATAGTAATTAATTAATAAATATCTTTCCTATTTTATTTCCCATGATTGTAGGAATCAATCTCTTTTCCTTTCATGATTTTAATTTCTAATCAAAAATTAATAATAATAAATAATTTCCTATTATTTCATACATTATTATCTAGTCTATTATACATTATTATGTAAACAAGCTTTACAATAAAAACAAAAAGTTAGAGTTTTTTATTAAATGAAAAAGTGTATAAGTGTCAAGTAATGAGTGAGAAAGGTAAATGAGAAAGACAAATGAGAAATGTAGATAGCATTCCCCAATAAATATTGGAGGCTTAGGGGTCGTTTGTTTTTTTCACTTAAGACTTAATGGGTCTGAATCATAATTATTAAGTTGTTTTGTTTGTTTTTTTAAGTGGTCAAACAACTTAAAAATACCAAAAAACAACTTAAAATAAAAAGTAAAAAATCCTGACTTTTCACTTAATTGTAAATCACTGAATTGCATTAAATGCAATCTAAAATCTTTTCTTCCGATACTATCCTCCATATATAACATATTTTCAATTTCACCATAATTATATATTGTATAGAAATCTTTATTTTAATATATTGTTTATTTTAAATAGCTTTAAAAATAAAAAAAGAACCCTAATCCCTTCTCATATTGGTATTTAATATCAATATTTTATTATGATATTAGGATGATGTATTTATATATTATTATTTTTAGAGTGTTTTGTGTGAGTTTTCTAGCTCCCCCTTTTATTTTATTTTATTTTTTTAAAAAAAAAACCATTTTCTTTTCTTAGCAAAAATAAAGTTTGTTTGTAATCGAAGAAGAAGATCATGATCATATGTGTTCATACATAATAATTATTTTTTGATTGTTTTTATTCTATATTATATGTATAATTGTTTAACATGGGTATAAATGTAAAATTACTTCTTTTCAGATAATTTTATTTGTAAAAAACAAACATGTTGACAGTACATTCAGATGTGAGAAAAAAAAAAAAAACAAACATGTCATTCAGATTCAGGTTTCAGTCACTATTCAGTCTTCAGTAAAATTCAGGACTATTCAGTCTTCAGACAAAAAAACAAACGGCCCCTTACTATCTTATTCTACGAATCTACGGTACTCATTATATCTGAATACAATTATTTCAGTTTTACTCTACATTATTTGTTAATTATAGAAAAAATAAATTATTATTTGATTCTAGATGATTTTCGAGATAAAAAATAGCGATAAAGTTACATTTTAATTCTCAATTTTTTATTTTATTATTATTTATTATTTTTTTTTTTTGTTACACTACCTTTAAGACTAATGAGTATCACATTTTTTTTAACAACTTATTTCTTAAATATTAATATATTTGTTACGTATGACATTGGATATTAATTTTTGTATTGGCCCCCTAAAATCAAATTCCTGCTTTGCCCCTGGTTCGGTAGTTGCTATTAATTCATTCCCGCCAACCCTATCAAGCTGGCTGATAAAGTCTCAACACTAAAAATGCCCCCAACGTCAAGACTGCTGACAGCTACTTGACGTATCCAATTATTTTTCTCATTAAATACTGTTTCCTTCGTTTGTTTGTTTTTTCTTTTTCTTTTTCTAAATAATTTTTTTGAGGAAATTTTTCTAAATAAATTAAGTTCAAATAATATAATATAATTAATAAATATAAAATATCTGCTTTCAACAATGGCAATATCTAAACAGAAACTGCTCATTAAAATATTATCTTAACTTGATCTCTTTCTTTTTTTTAAGAAAAAGAAATATCATCCTGTTGTTATCATTAAATACAAATTAAATTTGTCATCCACTCAATCAAAATCAACTATTCAAGGCCCATACTGATATTATAATTAAATTAAGGGTTTTTTTAGCAAAACTGTCATATTTCAGAGGCTGGATTGTAAATCTACCCTAAAACCTAAATAAATTACAAAAATTCCCAAAATTCCCTCACTCATAACTACACCCCATTTATTAACCTTATTTATTACATTTACCAACCATCAACTAACATTTTACCAATAAACTCGGGTCACCTTGTCCTTAGGAAAAAAACTGTTGGGTCAAGGTGACCCGACATACCTCGAGTCACTTTAACTCGATGGATTTTTCTATTAGATTTAAACCCCATTCGAATTAAAAAAAAAAAGAAGTAAAAATATGTGAATTACCATCATTGAAATAAGGATTATGAGGTTGGAAAAATAATTTAACAATGTAATACTTACCATTCAAAAAACTTTATATAACAATCCTCAGTGTTCTTAAAACCTGAAATATGAAAAGGAAAGGTGGTGTAGAGAAAGAAAAAGGTTAGATGTTGTTTAGTTAATGGTTTGATGAGTTTGTTGGTAAATGTGATAAATAAGGTTAATAAATGGAGTATAGTTATAAATGTGAGGGCATTTTGGAAGTTTAGGGCCCTTTTACAATTTATTTGGGGTTTAGGATAGATTTGCAATTCAGCCCTAAAATAGGACAGTTTTGCTAAAAACCCTTAAATTAAAAGCCATTAAACAAAAAGCATTTTTTTTTTATATATAAATAACTCGACAAATATAATAAAATAAAACAAATTGATATTTTTATAAAAAAAGAAAACAGACAGCAAAAAACAAAAACAAATACCATTTCGTCTATAAAAATAAAAATCATCATCATCACTCTCTTCACAGAGCGAGCTTTTCTTAAGAGCATGAAAATGGAGGCAAGCCCACCAGTGATAGCTAAGAAAATGTACAGAGTTGTAAGTACGGTTTTGTTCATGATTCAAAAGGGTTTCACGAAGAGCAAGATCGTAGGGAGGGCTCTAAACGACGTCGTTTCTCACCACTACTACAACACTCTCACTTGCCGGGAGTCACGTGACATGCACCACGCCTCCTTATTCGTCTCCCCACGAGAGTACGAGTTCAGATGCAGCGACGACAGTCCGGTTTCTTATCGGCCCTCCTACGTCGGCAGGCGAAGGGGCGGCGGCGGCGGCCGTTATCCATGCGGTTCCAGTCGAAACGAGCACAGATATGGGTTCCGGCCGGAGGCTGATAATTGCGAGGATGACGCGGCGGCGGCGGAGGAGTCGCCGCTGGTGGGTCCAGTAGGGCGGCGTGTGAGGGTGACGGACTCCCCGTTCCCACTTGTAGTCGATGACGTGGACTGCCACGTGGATAGGGAGGCGGAGGAGTTCATTCAGAGGTTTTACAAGCAGCTGCGGCTGCAAAAATCCAGTGGCGACAATCACTACTATGGCTGACGTGGCAAGTGAGTCACAAAATCACAAATGAAAATTTTATCTCCGGTTACATATATACGATAGTGACCAGTAAACTGTTCATTCCGGAGATTTTTCCTTTTCCGTTTCAATATGCTTTTGACGGTTGTACATTCTTTGTAGATAAGTCCATCTGACTACCTTCAATTCGCTGGAGCTGTTGAAGATATTAATTATCTGAATTTATCTTTGTATTTTTTTTCTTGTTTTTCTGGTGATTTTTTTTTTCTTTTTCTTTCAGATGTATAAAACATAGAGAAATAAAAATAAAAAATAAAAATAAAATCAAACGCACGTTTGTTTAGCATATCCATGGATATTAATGAATTGGTAACCATGAAAATGGACGGGAGGTTGGCGTAGCTCTGTAAATAGATGGACAAGTTTGGGGTTGGACAAATGACTCAAAAGTTAACGGTTCGAATCCTTTCAATGTCAAAATTAATATATATATATATATCTTGCTTATACAGGTGGACAGATAATTATTGTAAAAATTTAAAAAAAAAAATACTAATACTAATCCATTATTGTCAAATTTTAAAAAATAAAATAATTTTCAATATATCATAGATGGTTGGGCTAAAAGCCCGAAAGTAAACTTGGGTTGGACTATGTAGTTGGGCTCTATGACCCAATGGACCGTAAAGAGATTGTTTCTAGCTTGGAACAAACAACTCACTGGTTTGGGTAGATACAGAGAGAATGCCAAAGGTCCTTTACTTCGGCCGTTAGACCACCTCCAATGCATAAGTCAATGCCAATACCAATACCAAATTTGGCACAAAATATAGTGAAATGCCATATTTTATACATCATTTTAGTATTGTATTCTAATGCAAAATTCTACTTGATATGCTATTTTTTTTATTATTTTATTATTATTTAAAATTATAAAAGTTAAAAAATACAACTAATGCATTCAATTAATGCATTGAATATTTTGTTAAAATTGTTTTAATCTCAGTTTTCCCTACCAAATTTGTTAAATTTATATTATTTAAAATTAAAAAATCAACAAATACAGCTGCATTTATTGATGTGTCAAATTTGACATATGAAGAGCATCTCCAATGCAATGCCAAATAATTGTGTCAATGCTAAAATTTAGCATAGGGTGTAAAAATCATCCTCCAATGCAGTGCAAAATGATGTGTCAAATTTGGCATATGCTATATTGTTGGCCAAATTCACAGTATAGCATATATAAAATTTGGCACAGAAATAGATGTTCTTTTTTTAATTACAAAAATACCATTATATATATATTTTAAATAAAATAATGAATGCATAAATGAAATTTTGCATTGGAACATTAAAAGAAATAATGAATACATTTATGGTAAGTGTTTACTTTTATAATTTTAATTAATAAAATAATAAAAATAACATTTTAAATAGGATTATGCATTGGAGCACAATGCTAAATTGATGTGCCAAATATAACATTTTACACTTTTTTTGTGCCAAATTTGACATTGGCATTGGCATATGCATTGGAGATAGTCTTATGTACTGTGCCAAATTTGACACAGTTTATAACATATGCCAAATTTGACACAGCTTTTAACATTGTATTGGAGCATGCTTTTCTTACTTTGTGCTAAACTATAGCATTGGCACAAATGCACAATGATTTAGCATTGCATTAAAGATGCTCTGTGTCTTCGAAATGAAGCTCTACCACCTAAGTTCGAACTTTGACATGGTATAACGGTATATATTGTCTCACCTTAGCGTCTTTGTCCATAAAATCACAAATTGTGAGGAGACTCATTCCCTTCTAGTGGGGTATAACTTATGATCATGAAAATTGGTATATGAATTGTGAATGTAGTGTTTGATCTCAACAGGTACGTTCCAAACTTCCAATAAACCCCTCTAACGATAAATTAAACATCTGGCTTTCGATTTTGGTATGAGAGTGCTGATTTTCTTTGAGACATCTCTACACGAGCAGAATCGTTTTTTTCACCAAACATGTATATTTTAAAGCTTGATTGAGTTGGACATGCATTCTCCAATTGTTTTCCAGACTTGAAATATGTTTTACATTTTTAGAGTAGGCAGAGCCATGTGTCCCTATGTAATTGTCTGCTCTTTTCTTATAAATCATGTGGTTGTTGAACCTTGCTTTTTCATGTGAATCACTGGGTAATGTGTATGTGCTCCAGCTAATTTACTGGATTATCTTAAAAACATGTGATTAGGGAAGAATTCAATTTTCAAATGTTAGCAATTAGATACTTTGATTTTTTTTTATTTTTTTTTTACATGTCTGGAATACAATTTGGGGTTTATGAAGGTGAAATAATTCCAACCCACGATGAATAGTTTTTTTTTGCCGTATTGTGAGAATGTGTATATATATAATGGTTTTTTTATCATGTTACCTTAAATTATAATTTCAAGACAACTTCCCACAATCACATGTTCAAATGTTTGTTAAAAAAAAAACCAGCCTTTCATTTAAATATGTGGCTACGTGATATTGTTCTGAAATTATAATTTCATAGTGACCTGATATGAGGACCTTTATATATATATATAGTTTTCCTCTCCTCATAACTAATTTTATTTATATCAGTTTCACAACTATCAATCTTGGATTCACATACTTCAGATTGATCAATGTTTTAAAGTTCAGTTTGAAACCGAGGTGAGAAAAATTGATATATATATATATATCCACATCTTTGTGATTAGATATTTAGATCATCTTTGTATCTTTTTTTTTTTTTTTTTGGTTCCTTTCTCTGAAGTTCGCTTTCTTTTAAAAAGTCGCACAATTATTATTTTATCCCTTCCTAATCGGATAAATTCTACTATTTACGTCGTTTTAAAAACTCTTTTGTCTCATAACGTGTCAATTTATAGCTCGACCCTACTCTATTAAATATTGAAATTTGGAAGTTAACAACTGACAACAAATTAAAAGTATAAAATGTTTGGTTACTTTGTTTTCTCCATAATGTGTGCCATAATCTTACAAAATCGATGGTTATATTCGTATTCTTTTAAATTTAAAATATTTAAATATTTATCAATTTTTAAAAAACATTATAACAAAAAATTGAATATTTGAGTTTTGTTTTGTTCTTTATAAGAAGTTAGTTTTAATTATACATGACAAAAGTATGATGATATGCGTTAATATGTTATTAGTATGCATATATTATGTGTCTATCGAAGAAAAATTGAAACACATTTACTTAATTAAGTATATATTTTTTCCACCTATTGCATCATTTCATGCATTTATTAAGTAAAATGTTTGGTTACTTTCTTATCACCATAAAATGTGCTACTATCTTACAAAATCAATGGTTATATTCGTATTCTTTTAAATTTAAAATATTTATCCATCAAATTTTTTTAAAAGTATTTATCAAATTTATAAAAAGATTCTAAGAAAAAATTGAATCAATTAAAAAATTGAATATTTGAGTTTTTATTTTTTTATTTTTTATAAGACGTTAGTTTTAATTACATATGATAAAAGTATAGTAATATGTGTTAATATGCTATAAGTATGCATATATTATGTGCCTACCAAAGAAAAATTGGAACACATTTATCAAATTAAGTATATTTTTTCCACCTATTGCATCATTGCATGCACTTATTAAGTAAATTGTTTGGTTACTTTCTTGTCACCATAAAACGTGCCACCATCTTGCAAAATCAATGGTTATATTCGTATTCTTTTAAATTTAAAATATTTATCCATCAAATTTTTTTAAAAGTATTTATCAAATTTATAAAAAGATTCTAAGAAAAAATTGAATATTTGAGTTTATTTTTTATATTTTATAAGATGTTAGTTTTAGTTACACTTTGGTTATATTCATATTCTTTTAAATTAAAAATATTTATCCATCAATTTTTTTTTTTAAGTATTTATCAAATTTATAAAATGATTCTAAGAAAAAATTGAATATTTGAGTTTATTTTTTATTTTTTATAAGACGTTAGTTTTAATTACACATGACAAAAGTGTAGTAATATGTGTTAATATACTATAAGTATGCATATATCATGTGCCTTTCGAAGAAAAATTGAAACACATTTGCCAAATTAAGTATATTTTTTTCAACCTATTGCATCATTGCGTGCACTTATTAAGTAAAATGTTTGGTTAATTTCTTGTTACCGTAAAACATGCTACTATTTTACAAAATCAATGGTTATATTCGTATTCTTTTAAATTTAAAATATTTATCCATCTATTTTTTTTAAGTAGTTATTACATTTGTAAAACGATTTTAAGAAAAAATAGAATCAATTAAAAAATTGAATATTTGAGTTTGGTTTTTCTTTTATATTTTATTTATTTATAAGAAATTAGTTTTAATTACACATGACAAAAATGTGGTGATGTGTGTTAATATGCTATAGTATACCTATATTATGTGCTTATATGGAAAAATTGGAACACATTTACCAAATGAAGTATATTTTTTCCACCTATTGCATCATTGCATGCACCTATTAAGTAAAATGTTTGGTTACTTTCTTTTCACCATACAGCGTGCCACCATTTTATAAAACCGATGGTTATATTCGTATTCTTTTAAATTTAAAATATTTATCCATCTATTCTTTTTTTTTTTTTTAAGTATTTGTGAATTTTATAAAAAGATTCTAAGAAAAAATATAATCAATTAAAAAATTGAATATTTGAGTTTTGCTTTGTTTTTATTATTATTATTATTATTTTTTTTTTATAAAAAGTTTGTTTAATAAAACGAAATAAAACATTTGATTGTTTATAATAATGTCAAACATCGTAACTACTATATCATTTCCCATAATTCTAAAGGAATCATTTCATTTCACATATATACACTTGAAATTCGATAAGAGTTAGGGGTTTGTTAGTACCTAACTACCTATTATATCAAACACCATCTATGCAGTTTAGATTTATACTTACATAATTAAGATATTGAGATTTGAGCACTCATGTACTGCACGTGTATCTATTCTCACAATAAGGAGACTTAAATCAATTATTACATACGTGACATATACATATATACATATATTTATATATATTTAAATTTTTAAGTTAGTCCGTACTGATATAACTTTATAAGGATATTGAATGTGAACTATTAATTTTACATACGTTGACTCAAATGTGTATGTATTTATCAAAGTTTTTCAGTAATGAATGACTCACGTTCAATGTTTTCATGAAGTTATATCAGTACGCACTTACCAGATCGGGACTATGTATATATTTATTTATATATAACACAAGATATTCTAATCCCAGATATTTGTAAAATAAACATGATACGACTCAAATAAATTTAAATGAAAAAGACAGTTATAAAATATTCAAACATTTTTTGTCTTTCTTTGAAAAAAAAAAATACAATCCATTCAAACTTGATGTGCAAGGAGAATATTATACATGCCATAAAAATATATATATATATATGGACAACATCTGCTAATCAGCTATTAATTTTTAAATTCCATTTTATATGATTATATCTCATAATTAAGGGTAATTATCATTCTCCCCCCTCTAGTTTCAAAATTCTCTAAGAATTTAGAGAATTTTGAAACTAGAGGGGGAAAAATGGAGATTATGGAAAACTACAGGGGAAGAATAATAATTTCCCCATAATTAATTATTTATTAATACTAAATTTTGTGCAAATCTAAAAATTAAGCGGGTACTTTTCACATCCTATAGCGTAGCGCCTTTTATTTATTTATATAATTTTTTTTAACACCGATAAATATATAAACGAAATAATAATAATAATTAAAACTGAAAAAAAAAAAAAAAAATCAACAAGAGAAAAAGAGAACTGTTTCTCTCTTGTATCACATCTCTGTGTGGTTTCTTTTTCATTTCCCTCCACAGATCTCCAAATTCCCACCCTCTCCATCCAAACCCTAATTTTCTTTCTCTCTATCTCTTCAACCATTATCGTCTCCAACAATCACATCTTAATCGCAATCATCATCATATCAATCAATCTCTCCGTGACCGTTGATTGAATCTGGACCCGATGACTATTCTAGAAGTTTCATGAATCTTCTCTCTCTTCATGGATGAACCACATCCATACGATGCCTGAACTGCGTAGCCGAGCTCGCAGAAACCGGGCCTCCCTCAACCCAAACCCGAATTCGAATCCGAATCATCCAACCCGATTACCACGCCCCGATAACAACAACAACAACAACAATAATAATATTGTTATTATTAATAATAATTTTGATAATTATAATAATAACAAGAGGAAGCTGACTGTACGGACTCGGCAACAAAGGGGAACCGGACAGAACAAGAGGCAACGTAACGCGATCGTTGTGGTTGATGAACAGAACGAGAGCAGCAATAACATTGTGAACGTTGAGGAAGCGACGACGCCGTTTGACGACTACGAGGGAGAGGCCGGAGTTTTGAGAGAAGAGGTTGCGGAGGAGACGATGGACGATTACGATAGCGGTGGCCGTAGCGGCGATAAGGGTCCCGGAGCTGAAGACGAGGGAAGCACAGCTCCTCTTCCTGAGAAGGTTTATTTTTTGTTTTTTGTTTTTAAATAAAATTTAAATGCTTTTCTGTTTGGATGGTGAGAAATGTTGGGAAAGTTGAGGAAAACAAAACTGAAATTTTCTGTCTTGTCTTGGATTTTCGAGTAGTTTTTAGTGGATTTTAATAATCGAAGTTTTTTTTTTTTTTTCTTGTTTTGTTTGATGAATAATATTAGGAGTTTTGTTGTTTGATTGATGAGAAAACTGGGGAAAAGAAAAGAAAAAAATTAGTTTTGGGTTCCTTCTGAGAATTTGCATGTTTGGGCTTTGAGAAAAGTAACAGTGAAAAACATCTAATTGTCATTTGTGCTGCACAAAGGAAGACAAACTCCAGCTGAATGTTGTATGACTAACATTAATCGTCTCGTGACTATGTTTTCTTCGTTGAATATTGAGTTTTCACTTGGAACTTAATGCATTTTAAACTTTTATTTATTTATTTATTTATTTATTTTTATCCCTTTTCATTTTGCTTTGATATTCATGTAAACAATTGGTCTGAAGTGACTAGGTATTATTGATGACTTTCTTGTTTTAGTGTTGCTGTATTTTTTATTTGGTATTGGGTGCTTTCATTTTCTTCGTTGTCTTTTTAATTATTGACTAGAATAAGGTCTTTAGTTGATAAGTTATTAACGACAGTTAAAACGATGTGGATATCATTATCTAGTTCTGAAAATATATCTTATTTTTTGACTTCATGATAACAGGTACAAGTTGGTGGTTCCCCAATGTACAGGTTAGAAAGAAAACTGGGGAAAGGAGGCTTTGGCCAAGTGTATGTTGGTCGGCGCACTGGTTCAAATTCAAATGAAAGAACCGGTCCGGGAGCTATAGAGGTATGATGGTATTAACAAATTTTCTTGATATTTTTATTTTGATAGTATCATACTTACGTTCTCTGCGTGAATTTTAGGTAGCCTTGAAATTCGAGCATAGAAGTAGTAAAGGATGTAATTATGGTCCACCTTACGAGTGGCAAGTTTACAAGTGAGACTTCTGTCTCTAATGTTTGTTTTCTCTGTATTGCATTCTTTATATATGGGTCAATGTGAAGTTTTAACATTCACTTTTTGTGCTGTTTACACTTTACACAGTACGCTTGGTGGCAGTCATGGTGTGCCACGAGTCCATTACAAGGGCCGGCAAGGTGACTACTATATTATGGTATGTGTATAATTTGAATTCCCTTACCGTCTTTAATACCTGAAATTTAAACTTATTTTTCTGGTTTCAAATGTATCTGTAAAATATCCAATTTACTCAGGTTATGGATATGCTTGGACCTAGTTTGTGGGATGTTTGGAACAACACTTCTCACACGTAAGTTCTTTAGAAACTTATAGCTGAATATATTTTTCCTATAATATGATATCGAATTGAACATATTATTCCCATCTAACTGTTTATGTTTATATTTTCTCAATTCAGGATGTCCATTGAAATGGTCGCATGCATAGCTATTGAAGCAATCTCCATATTAGAGAAGATGCACTCTAGAGGGTAACAGTTCTTATTATCATTTATTTGTATGATGTTTTCATTATTTAATTTTTTAATTTGTATGATTTCTTCCCTTTCTCCCGGTGCACTTCCCATCCTGTTAGACAGATGTTATAATTTTATTATCCAGGTTGTGGTTGGTAAAGTGGAAGAGCTATGTTTTTTCTTCATCTACAGCAGCTGCCTTTTTATTCAACTGAGAGAAAACCTGTTCACAGAAACAGCTGTTTATTAATGCTATGCATCTTGCAGATATGTACATGGGGATGTAAAACCCGAAAACTTCCTGCTTGGCCCTCCAGGAACTCGTGATGAGAAAAAGCTTTTTCTTGTTGATCTTGGATTAGGTACGTTGTAAGATGTACTGCCTTCTTTATGCAGCACAGAGTATCTTACGTCTTGACTGTCATGTGTTATGTCACAGCAACTAGGTGGCGAGATAGTTCAACCGGCCAACATGTTGAATATGATCAACGTCCTGATGTTTTTAGGTAAAGTTGAGTTATTGCTTGGGGTTTTGATTGTCCTTATATTCACTGTGTGATTCATTGGAGCATGATTATTCCCATGCTGCAGGGGAACAGTGCGGTATGCTAGTGTCCATGCTCATCTTGGTAGAACTGGTAGCAGAAGAGATGACTTAGAGTCTCTTGCTTACACGCTCGTTTTTCTTCTTCGTGGTCGGTTGCCCTGGCAAGGATATCAGGTATGCATTTTCCAACTTTCTAGCATTAATGATTACTTATAATTTGTAAGTTTTTTTTATTTAGGTGTGTTTTTTTTGTTTTTTTTTTTCCCAAAAGGGAGAAAACAAAGGATTCCTTGTTTGCAAGAAGAAGATGGCCACATCTCCAGAAACTCTATGTTGTTTTTGCCCTCTGCCTTTTCGACAATTTGTTGAGTATGTGGTGAATTTGAAGTTTGATGAGGAGCCCAACTATGCAAAGTATGTCTCCCTTTTTGATGGTATCGTAGGTCCAAACCCAGATATTAGGCCTATAAATACTGATGGTGCACAGAAGGTACTTTTGATGTTTGCATCCTTATCTTCTGACTTGCTGGCTATTGGGGATAATACTTATTGGACTTTTAGTAATTCATTTGACACATATCTTGTATTTGTGAAGCTTATATATCAGGTAGGACATAAGAGAGGACGATTAACAATGGAGGAGGACGACGATGAACAGCCAAAGAAGAAAGTTCGTATGGGGATGCCTGCAACTCAATGGATTAGTATTTATAATGCTCGTCGGCCTATGAAGCAAAGGTATTCTCTTGAAGTTACCCCCTAAGCTCTTCATGCTAATGATGTACGGACTGAAAGTTGACAATTTTCTCCCCTCCTGTGTAGATATCATTACAATGTGGCTGATGGGAGGCTTTCACAACATATTGATAAAGGAAATGAAGATGGTTTATTTATCAGCTGTGTGTCTTCTAGTTCAAACCTTTGGGCTCTAATTATGGATGCGGGCACTGGTTTCACTGCTCAAGTTTACGAACTCTCACCACACTTTCTTCACAAGGTTGCTTTTGTTCCATTTACATGTTTGTTATTGGATATCTGCAGTGTGGCATAATGCATACTGCATTCCAAGCAATTAGGTCGTTTCACTTGTACTATAGCATTTGTTTTATGTATATTTCAACAAATTAATTATGTGAATTTTGGTATTCTTTTGAAGGAATGGATAATGGAACAGTGGGAGAAAAATTACTACATTAGTGCAATAGCAGGAGCAAATAATGGTAGCTCATTAGTTGTAATGTCTAAAGGTTTGTTTTGTTATCTGTGGAGCAGATATGATTGTAGCCTCTCCTTTTTTTTTCCTTCAAGTACATGTTAAATGCTCTTGGTTTATTTCATGTAGGGACTCAGTATTTGCAGCAATCTTATAAAGTGAGCGATTCATTCCCCTTTAAGTGGATCAATAAAAAATGGAGAGAGGGTTTTTATGTCACAGCTATGGCCACTGCTGGAAGTAGATGGGCAATTGTTATGTCCCGTGGTGCAGGGTTTTCTGACCAGGTTGTGGAACTTGATTTTCTATACCCTAGTGAAGGTATTCATCGGAGGTGGGATCATGGTTATCGTATCACATCAACTGCAGCAACTTGGGACCAGGCTGCTCTTGTTTTAAGTGTTCCAAGAAGAAAACCAGCAGATGAAACTCAGGAGACTCTCCGAACCTCTGCTTTCCCTAGTACTCATGTCAAGGTGGATCATTTGGATTTATTCTGTGTATATACATATATTTGTTTTTATTTGACTATTTACCTTATATATGTTTTTTTTAGCTGCCATTTCTTTCTTGAAGCATAAGTATTAATGCATGGCTTTTTTTGCAGGAGAAATGGGCAAAGAATCTTTATATTGCATCCGTTTGCTATGGTCGGACTGTTTCATGAATTGCCAAAGTGTTGTTTGAATGCCAGTGATTTCACTTTGATCATGCTCTTGTACAACTCCAAACAGCTTTCACCATTTTCTGCACCCTTTTGTAAAGCTACGATGCTCCTTAGCTTTATTGTCGCCAAGTTGACTGAGCACGGCATTTGGGAGTTGATGTATGCAAAACTTTACTTTATTGTCGCCTTCATGTAGCATCTAGTACAAACACCTGTGCACTGTCTTTCAATTGTGTTGAAATGCTTTTGAGCTTGTGTTAGACATTTAATGGCCACTAGGTTGGGGTAATTCTTAGCTATTGTTATAACTTTTGTATAGTTTTGAACAATAATCACTTGGTTGAAAGGCATGTGCACAGGTCATGTTTTGTTAGTAATGGTATTTTGGGAACCTGCAACAATGATTTGCTATGCGCTCTAGACACTCTCAGTCCGTCTGTAGTTATGTCTTTGCCCCTTATTTTTGGACTTCAACCTGGGATGTCTCAGTTTGACCTGAAAGAAGAGAGAATGTTATCTATTTTGTATTCTTCAAAGCAACAGTTTGTAATTGCTTATGATCAGTTATGCTGTTTTAATGCATACCCCCAAAATTTATTTAGTGTTGGTGGTGCATGGTCTGTCTGAATATATGGAACTGTCCCTCAAATTTCAGAAACAAGTTATTGATCTATTTCTTTCCCAGCTTTTCAATCTCTCTTCCCTTTGAAAGTGCAACACATTCTCCTTCAATGTATTTATTTCTTTACGGTTCTTTTCTTTTAAAGTATGATGTGGACCAAGTGGCATTCGTTATTTTGATTTGCCATGGATACAAGCACTGCTCTTTCAGAAAATTATGAAATTTTTTGGGGATAAGTATCTATGTGAATGCGAGAAAGTCTGACTCCCAGCATTCCTGGATGCAAGTGTGATAGGTTTTTGTCTGGGTAGTCACTGAGTTAGCGTGTTGGTTAGTTTTATTTCTGCCTTTATGGTTTAGACTGGTGGTTAGCCAGTGAGTTAGCATGTTGTTGGTTTGTCTAATCTGTTTGCATGACAAGACTTGACCATGTGTATCTACTAGTCTTTATGTGTATCATCAAGTCTCAATTATTAATTTTGGTCAAGATCTTGGATCCAGAGAAACACAGTACGCAAGGCTTCTTAAATACCTGTTTCATGCTTCGTGGTATCAAGAAACCGAGCAGTAGTCCCTCTCCAAAGAAACCAAGCTTTTGTCAATGCGGTAAGTCCTCTTGAGTGTTAGAAAATTTTATCAAAGTTTCTCTAGACAGTAATTTTTTTTTTTTTTCATAGTTATGAAGTGCTCTTGAATATTTTTATTGTGCACATTGTTGAGTATAATTGCGTTTTATTGGTTTTTTGTATGTTTATTAATTATTATTCGTAAACATCCAGGAGAATATTCAAATTCACTTGGCTACTTCCCAAACATTGGCTAGTTTGGCATGTTAAACTGGTAAGCCTCGTGTAATTTTCTTAGTCTTGATCTCTTCGGTGATTAATTAGTGATTTTCAGTAACTCCATGCCCCGCTTTCTCTGTTTTTCCATGCTGTCTAGTGTCTACAATCAGAACCAGAAGGAATAGTCATAAATCTCAGGGTTCCCTTAGATGTTGCATGGATTTTGAATGGCTTTGTAGTGATATCTGTATGCTGACTAAAATCCATCTCCAGTTAAGGTGCAACTGAAGAAAGTGTAAGTCAGCTCCTAATGGCTTAATTGTATCTGACCAAATTTCACTTTCTTCAGTTGTTTGTTGTGATTTCCGTATGCTGAATTTAGTTCTACTGAAGAAAGTCTAAATCAGCTCCTAACTGCATCTGACCAAAATTCACCGTTTCTTCTATGGGTGAAATGAGAACTTGTCTTTATTTCTTACTTTCGGAGATGACTCATATTTCTCCGGTGACCACACTCACAATGTTGCATTTCTAATCACATTGGAATTTTTCGGGTTACTAGCTTAACTTCGCATGTATTCCAATACTTGACAGTAGAGAAATGAAGTTAGGATTTTTTCACATGCAAAAACTAATTGATTTTGTGGTTTAATTTGTCAACTTCTATTTGGATTATTTCCCTAAACATCCATACATTTTATGTCTGTTGGAACATGGTAAACAGAGAGGACCTTTCTTGTATTTCTTCCATGTCTATTCTCTTTAGTCTGTTTAAATGCATCACTGCTTACCCCACGTTTTATTCATATAGTATAGGTACAATTATTGACTGCCCCTCTTTTTTCTGCAGTCTGCTGTTGCAGGTCCTAAAGTGACAAAACCTTTTTACCCAGAACACCGTACCCAGATTTTAAGGTGTAGTGGATGTGAGTGGACCTTGTTAATTACATTTTTGCTGTTTTTAAGTGTTGAATCTTGCCGATGGAGAAGAGATTCTTTATATTTTTACAATAGGTGAACATGGTAAGTTTTTGTGACTTGCTCAAATAAATATCAAAAGTGGGTGAAGTTGGATTTTTCCATTAGAATGGCAATGATACTTATTTTTGTAGCACATACTCTATTTTCCTTAAAATGAAATCACAATAGTCCTTTAAAACGATACACAACTTGTTGCAAGATTGCATTTAGGATAATTATCTTGCATTTGAATTCACCAGCCTCTCACAGGAGAGTGTGGATTGATGATATTTTTCCGTCCTGAATTTTTTCGTGATTGAATTGGGATCACATTTAATTTCATAGCATGTGACAAAAACGGTTTGCAGGAAGTGATATGCATGTTTTAACTATCTTTACGCCAAAAAAAAAAAAAAAAGTGTTTTCTTTAGTGAACTTGTACTGCTACTCTTATATTTTACCAAATCATTTGTGCTCTATAGATTTTTCCGGTGCAAAAGCAGCTATTTTTAGTAAACAAACAGTCTTGAATTTGATTTTAGTTGGAAAAAAGTTTTACAAATAAAGTTAGATGAAAGGTAAATGACATCTACGAGTTTACTAATAATGAATCCTAATGAGGGAAAAAGAACTTTTCTAATTTATAATTACAATGTTTACTAAAATCAGTTGGGAATTAGATTACCCGAGTCTCGTATATAAATCAGGAGTTAAGTTTTAAGGAATCAAGTTTCCTTTCCTGAACCATGAAACTCAATTTTCATTCTTGATAAGTAAAAGCATCCCTAATTTTACCGGCAGTCAAATTCAATGCGTTAAGAAACATGATCAGCTTTTAACAGCAGCTAAGAAGGCAATGGCATTAGAACTGTACTAATGTATGCACATCATATTTGACAAATCCGTTTTAACAGGTTACCAAATAACCATTTAAAGACAAGCTTCCTGTTATATCACTACTAATGTCCCATCCTGTAGGCTGTAGATAGTCACTTTGGTGCAAATTGATTGATATTGATGTCCCTACCGGCTCTATTTTAAAGACAAAATCATGAGCCGTTGATTAAAACATTACGGTAGGGTATAAAATGTCGGTCTACAACATAATCTTCTCAAACGAACTTTTTCCTGGTAAAAGAGAAGTCCATGAGAAGAATTGAACGATTTAAGTTAACCATCAAACACGGATTAAAAAAAAGACGAGAAAACAATACTTGCCTCGGTGTTGTCATGGTTGTATCGAACTAAATAAATGCACCGGCAGCCTCTTATATCATGCATTCTCCTTTGGATGTTTACTATGTGAGCATCATAATAGATTGCTTGATCTCTTCTCTCCTGAAGTGTATAACCCGATTGCCAAAGATGTAATACTTAATCAGGAAAATTGTTGCAGTATACTATATCCAGACAAGTTATGTACTAAGAATCACCTGGAGGCATAGTACAAGATCTCCAACCTTCAACTTTGGACAATGGGAGGGCTCCAAAGGGACAGAGCGTTGCCGCACAGACCTTTTTATGTTAATCCATTCATCCTCTTCAGCCCCAAATCCAACAAATCTTACACGCACTTCCTTTAATAAATGACACATTTTATCAATTGAATATATGGAATAAAAACGACAAAATGTCTGCACACAATTCTTTGTATCACTTAATATGGCTTATTTCCTTAAAATCTTTGATCCAACCCCTTATACAAGATATCACACGACAATCATTTTGGTAATAGTTTAACATCAGTTGGAAAATTTCAGGAAAAGTATAATGATCTAGATACTTACAACTTCACCGGAACTAACAAATCTGTGAGCAAGAAACAATTCAACATCATACCTGCAAAGGGAAAAAAAATATATAAAATGTTCTAAGATTCAATGATAATAAGCATATTATCAATCGCTAAATACACACACACACACACACACAATGCTATTAAGATTCAATGATAATACAACACTCATTAATTATCTACTTTCATTCATAATTCTATCCATGAAAATATGCGCAGTGGCATAAACATGAAGCTAATGATGATTAAAAACACAAAATCAAATTTCGACAGGAAGAATTAAAACCAATCTGAAGTCGGAGCAGAAATTCAAAAATCACATCACTCCTCTATAGTTATCTTGGGCTAGCAATTCCAATGTTTAGAGTGCACTTATCTTCATAAAATTGTGAAAACTTGACCAAAAGCAGGAGATCATCAGTATATGATTACTGAACTACACAAATGATGCAAATCTGATGTATGAGATCAAAGAAATATTCACATTAGAGACAACTGAACCTATGATACGGATCAAATTCAAACAGAATTGGATGACACATGCAAACAACCATACTTTAGAGAGAAGATTGCTAGTGGTAAACATGAGCCATCCTCTCTGTTCAAAGGCAAGCAAACTTCATATGGAAGACAAATGAGTGTCAAGGAGACCATTTTTTTTTTTTTTTTCTTTTTGATATCATGATCACTTCATTTGATGGAATTTACATCAGCAGAATATTCATAAGCTTAGTAAGTACAAATTAAAGTTGATTGCAAGTTGCAACTCTTTCCTGTGTTTCATTCATATTGGTTTTTCCTTTTATTGGGGATGGTTGTACATAAAAGAAAGTTTTGTGGGGTAGCTGTACATGGGAAGAAAGATTATTTTTTTTAGTGTTAATAGATGATTCTTCTTTTGGGTTGAAAGATCCCACTAGTGGTCTGCTGGTTCACTTTTTTTGTTTATAAATTCTTTGTTTCTAATTAATATATATATATATATATATATTTATATATATTGGCTTCCACATGCAGTACTCACTACTCACCTTGCAGAGGTACCGTCTTACGCTTTAGAGTTTAACCTAAATATACACTAATATCAAAAGGCGATATAGGTGTCTACACCCAGAAGCACCCAACCATTATAAGTAATGACTCGAAACATATCTTTGCTTCATATATGTACGCTTACCATGCCCCGTCTTTCGATGATCTAGCCTCAAACTCCAAAACTGAAAGATCTCCATCCTCTTCTCCTCCTTCTGAAAGAAAAGAAAACATGTATTATAATTAATAACGATCGGGAAATAAAATCTCCCATTATTATTTTAAAAAACTCAGGCAAGAACCGTTCACTAGTTGGCTATGATCCGATAATTTAAAGGATAATATTCGGTAAATGTATAAATTGAACTAACATATACTCCAACATTGATGCTTTTCTACTATTGTAAAGAATATCATGCTGTTCATTGTGCTCAAGATATGGCTTCAACATATCTTTCACACAACAAAACAGGCAAGATACAAGACATCTGAAAATAGGCAAACAATAAGCCTATATAACATTATGCACAAACCTGTTTAAAAAAAATAAACAACAACATTAGCAAAGGAGTACATTCCAGAAGGTGAAAAACTGTATCCCTCATCACATAGACAGATTAATGAATTTGGCTATACCTTTGCAATAAAAATAAAATACAATTAATGTACAACTGAATATAATGTATATGAATGATTATCAAAACAAACAAAAAAAAACACCTATAGGTTCTTGTGAACTTTCATGTCCCTTTTTTGGTGGGCAAGCTTCTGGGAGCGCAAACGCAACTTTGGACATTTTAGTTGAAGAAGTAACTTTGGATAGGTTGTCTCGCTGTCTATTTTGGAACCAGCTTTGTACCTAAGAAATCATGACAATTGGAGGAGAATTACAGAGTAGTCAGATACAGCCATACAGGCAAAACAAAATGCAAGTGGCAGTACAAGATGGTATGAACAATCACAAAACATTTTTGTAAAAAGAAATGCAGCAAAAGGCACCTCGGTCCATTTAATAATAGGTTTCCCAGCACGACCAGCAGAGGAACTGCAAAGAGTTAACAGAAGAAAACAAAAAGGAATTAGTGCAAAACTGCTATTCCCACAAAAAAAAAAAAAGTGTTACATATGTATTTGCTCCTATCGAAGTAACGTAAATCGTTTTTTGATTGGAAACAAACCAATGAAGTAATCTAATTCACTCAAAACCGAATAAATTTATATGAAGAATAACTCACTTAAAACTTCTAGCAATTTTTTGACAAAATTCCTTGCTAAGCAAATCTTCTTCTGATTCCTCTAACAATTTCTCCAACTTCTCAAACTGCTTGTGAAAAGGAAATAAAATCAGATTTCTAATAGTAAAGTTTAAAATATAAGCACAAATGGAAAATCTAAACAGAACATCGCCACATATGAAATATAGAAGTAATTTCAACAATTATGCTCATAATTCCAATTAAAGGACCAAAAGAAATAAGATGCCAGGATAGAACCACAAAGCTAAGAAAATCAACAGATAATTTTACCATATTATAGTGTTAATGATAGAATGATCAAACAATAACCATCATATAACGCATCAATTCTAATATGTGTTTATTATAAAAGATCATGAATAACCAAGCATACATTAATCGCTAATCAATCACATTTCTACATAATAACAATTGGAGATATGAAAATGAGAGAAAAAAAAAAGAAGAAGAAGAAGAAGAATTTTACCTCAGCTTTGGTGAAACCAGAGAAAGCAGGTCTCTGTCTAGGTCGAAGACGATCCATGAACACTTAATCCAATAAAACCCTAACGTTTTTGAATTTTTTAAATTTTTTTACTTCTTGAAAAATGTGTTAACTGTATAACAATTAACAAGTGTGATTAAATTGGAAACCCTAGAAATTAGAGCCCTTTCGGTTTCAAATAGGAACCAAAAAACAGTAGTAACAACATTTATGCTTAAATGGTTTGAGAATTGAGTGTGTCTTTTGTTGTACTTTTTGTCTAGATGTTTTGTGTGGTGTTGCCACTTCTTGGTACTTTACTACTTAAATAGGAAATCAAAATGAAGATTTCAAAAACAAAAGTTGTTCTACTTTTCTTTTTTGGGCTATAGCCTCATAAAAAGTGGTGTCCTCAGTACTCACCTGGGGTTTTGGGAATTTGGGCCACTACCAAAATACCTCTTTTTTTTTTCTTTTTTTTTTTTAATGACATTTAAGTAAAAAAAAAATAAAAATCGTTAGGACACTAAGGGCATGTTTGGCAGCTGGGAATCGGATAGGATATGATTATTTTTAACCCCTTTCCCATGTTTGGTGCCTACTTGGGATGGGATAAATTTTATCCCATCAGATCCTTGAATCCCACGTTGGTGGGATAAATGAATCCCATGAAAACAGATGGGATTCAAATGAATCACATCTTCCTTCTTCAACCTCCCAAACAATCTTCGTTGCCGCCGTTGCTTCGTCGCCGCTGCTTCCTCGCCACCGATCCTTCCTCATTGGCGTCGCTGCTTCTTTCTTCTTTCTTCTTTCTTCGTGTTCGTCTTCGTCTTCCAAAATCAATTCGAGTTCCATTGATTTTTTAATTCCATTGATTTTTGAATTGGACATTGAATTGATTTTGTGGGTTGATTTAGGGTTTAATAGAATGTTTGATTTTGTGGGTTGAATTCGAATTGTGGGTTGTGTGGGTGGTGGTCGGCTATGGGTGGTGGTTGTGGGTGGTGGTCGACGGTGGGTGGTTGAGTTTGGGGGTAGGTTTGTGTTTTGTTATGGTGGTGGTGGTGGTTTTGTTGAATTACTGTGTAATTTTTGGTTTTGTAGTGGTGGTGGTCGGCTGTGGGTGGTGGCTGTGGGTGGTGGTCGGCAGTGGGTGGTTGAGCTTGGGGGTGGGTTTGTAATTAATAAAAAATATAATTTCCCTAATTTTAATTCTATCCCGTGTTGCATCAAACACAAGATTATCCATTTTTAATCCTATCCTGTGTTGCACCAAACACAGGATATCACTAAATTTTATCCAATCCTATCCCATCCAATCATATCCTATCCTATCCTATCCCGTGCACCAAACGTGCCCTAATAGCATATTTGAGAATTGAGATTGTCGAAATCAAATACTATAAATGTATTTTGGATAGCAGATAGAGCCTAGAGGATTGTCGAGATCTACATGAATTAAACGGTACCAACGAGTTTTAGTTAACTGTTGAGGTCTATCGTGATTTGTTAAGATCAAGTGTTATTAATGTGTTTTGAATAGCTAATTTCATGTGCAACATAAGAGATAATATCCTCATAATTGTTTTATCAATATGGAAAGGAGATGCACAACTAATCAATTAAGAATTGATGTAAACAATCAGGGGCGGAGGTATATACAATCCTAGGCTAGCTTTTTCAAAAAAAAATAAAAAAATTAATGATTTTGCTTTTTTATTTTTTAATAATAGGTATTATATATATATATAATAATAATAATAACAGACTTTCACAGCGCCACATGTTGTTGTGAGGGAGCTTTAGTATTCAATTTTATACATTAATTAATTAATTATTCATATTAAAATTGTTATTAATTCCATATCTATATAATATACTAAAATTGTGAAATGGTTTGGCAATTAATTAATCGATTGATTTGGCTTCTTTTTTTAAGTGATTTGGCTTTTATTTTGTTATTTCTTTCTTTTTGACTGATTGTAGCATTTAATTCACCGTTATTGGACCTATAAAAAAAAATAAAAAAATTCACTCTCTTTGTCCATTAATTCTTCTTAATTTCTTATCTCTTATCTCTATAGATTCTTTCCCTTCCCCATAATGATAACAGAAAATCTATATTAATTCATTCATTTACAAAGATGCATGCATTACTCTTGGGATGTAAAATTTTGGTTGTTTCATACCATATTAATTCATTTAATATGTAATGATGAATGAATGGCTCTTGGCTATTGGGATGTAAAACATTGTTGTTTCTTGCCATATTTAAATGTAAACTTTGTGATCATCTATTAATGCTCACAACAATCATTTTTATTTTCAAGTAAGTCATGTTTGCTATTGTGGCTCTTTTTGCAATATTTTTTTTTTAATTTCACCATTTTCTCTCGATTTCTTTATGCTTTTTTTATTGTATAGGGTTTGAATCCAAGAGCTTTAAGTTCAACAAAATCTCTACTTCCTTCAACGTACTGCTCCTCTTTTTCCCTGTTTTTGTTTCCAAGTGTTTTTCCAAATGCTGTTTTAGTTAACCTTTTAAAAAAAAAAATCATAGAATGTGGAAAGTGAAGAGTAAAGATTAAAACAAGATGAAGAAATGTGAAGAGTGCGGGTAGATGCGGTGGAAAAGACGATGAGAGCAAGTTGTGGTAGACATTAAAGTGAATAGCTGGGAGGAGATAGAGGGAGGCAGCAAAAAGGGGAGAAAAATAATGAGATAAATTTAGGGTTTTAAACGTTGTGTGCTGCAAACTTGCAAGATGGCAACTGGCAGTCTGGCATGTCAATTTTATTTTTTCTTTTTTATCAGTGTGGTAAGTCTATTGTAACACCATAGAGCACACCAATGTAAATAAAAATATAGCTTTAAATGTTTTTTTTTTTTATAATTATTTTATTTTACAACTGCCAGCAGGTATTTTATTTTATTTAATATAATTTTTATTTAATTTCAAAGGTAGATGGAAAAACATATAAGGAAGTTGAGATTGATTAAAATTCTCCAATATTTGGGACAATTAGGGCAAATTTCTTAAAGATTATTTATTTATTATTATTTTCCTTTTGTCATGAATTCTTTGATTTTTGAGTAGAAGAACAACAGAGAAGACTTATTCAAACATAATTTGTTTTTTCGGTAGAGAGAACTTATTCATAGTTATATTGTTCTTCCTTGGTTGCAATTATTATTTTTTGTTTTATTTTATAAAGTAGTTGGAAATTGGAATCAATAAATATATCGGGAAATCCTAGCTAAGTTGTCATCTCCTTAGCATCCTTATCATCTATCTCATCTCAAATTCTCAACATATATATAATATTAAAAAAAAGTAAAAAGGAGGATTGCTGTATTCAGTTATTTATTTATTTATTTATTTATTATTAATTTGGATATTCAAACTTTCACATTTTATTTATTATATTTTATTAATTGATGATTTCTTAAATGTCCAATAATTTCTTAAAATTTGTATAAAATATTTTCTTTAATTTAGTTTATGTTTTTTTTTAATTACCTAATATTAAATTGATTTTATTTTATTAAATTTATTAATTTAATTTATAATTTGCATGAGCTTTGACTTTCGAAGAAGGATGAAAGAAAAATGATTTAAAGCCCAAATATAAATTTATGAAATTTTGTAGTTCTCGACACAACAAAATAGAGAATGAAAGATGAACTGAACTGAACTTAAATGTTTAATTTGTTTGATTATCAATTTTGATGTATCCTTAATATTTTTGTTCTACTTGCTTTCAATTTATATAAAATGTTACTGCTTACTTTTTTTTTTCTTTTTTTTTCCTAATCTATTTTAATATTGCTGATTTAGTTTCTTGCTAGGTGATGTGATGATTTCATCATATTATGATACCTTAGAAAATGAATAAAAATATTAAGTGGAATTAAATTGATCAAATTTAATTTGTTGTAAACAATTTTCCTAATTAATTTAGGAAAACCATATATATATATATATATGTATATATTAAAGAACCATTGTACCTACATGACTTTGACATATTTCAATGCATTAATCGTTTCATCTCTTTACAATCACTGTCACAATTTTTTATAACATATTATATTCCTCTACTCATGATGAACATATCATAATTGTTAATTAATTATATGATAATAAATATAATATCTATTAATTAGCTATTAACTGTAATGATATATATATATATATATTTTGAAGAAGAAACGAATATCACAAAACACCAAAAGGATTACAGCGGAGCTGGGGCATCCCCCAGAACCATTGAAGCCACACAAGGTGGAACCTCCTCCATCCAAAAATTATCGCAACCTAAAGAGACACTAAGCTTGACAAGACAATGAGCCACCATATTAGCTTTTCGAGGAACAAAACTCATGCTACAATTGAAAGGTCTCTTCTTCTCCCAACTTAAATACTTTTTCTTTCATGCAATAAATAACCTTCCATAATCTATATGATATTTATTAATTAGCTATTAATTGTAATAATATATGATATATTTTTTCTAAAGATAAGGAGAGCCTCTCTTTCTCATAATTTCTTTTATGCAATAAATGACCATTTATTAATCCATATTAAATCTATTTATTTTTTTCTTTCTAAAGAGGTGGAGAACATCTTATTCTCACAACTCAAATGTTTTATATTTCTTTCATGCAAATCAACAAGAAGGCGACAACTAATTTATGATTTCCTATTTGTCCTACTCCACGATCCAACATACAAGCCACGGCGAGTCATGCAGTTGGGGAGGACAGGACGAAGTTCGTGATCCTCGATACCAAAAAATATATATATATATAAAATATGATTAACTCTATATATGATAATATCTTTTATAATTTTCGATATATATTAATATCCTAATATCAGACATATGGTTAGTCACGTGATTTGAAGAATAAAAGAAATAGATAAGAAATTATGAATATCTCCCATAGGAAATATTTTATTTGTCAGTTTTGAAGGAAAGAGATGTATCATATTATATGAGTGCATTTGATTTAATATTTTATCATAACATGAAAAGAGTCTATTTTATTTTTATTTTTTTATCAAAATTTTATTACCCAATGAATTTTAAATAATTTTTTTTTTAACAAAGCCCGTGCATCGCCGGGTTGGTACACTAGTAATACAAATAAAAGACAATTACAATATTAATATTGCTTGATAATTCATAAAAATATTATAGTTTATAATTTAATTTAATTGAGATAATTTCAATAGATTCATTAGAGTGTTATATTCAATATTTTATTGAGACTCAAATACATTAAAGTTTCATTTTCCTCTCCATTTTCTGTTCTTTCTTAGATAAATTAATGAAACAAATTTTAAATTCCTTACTTCGTTTGTTTGTCCGAACGAGTATTTAAGTTTATTTTGCTTGCTATTTTTTCCCTTTTAGACTTGCTTTAAAAAAACTTTGTACTACGGCTCAGTGTGGTTTGGGTAAAAAATTACGTTAATTTAGTATGATAATATCCTATGATTCGAGTTGCTACACCATAGACGGTATATATATTAAAAAAAAAAACTATAGTTAATTTATCCCACCCAGACCATAAGTCCTGGTTTCGCCCCTGTAAACAATATATTCTAAAAATTACCACCGCCTAATGTAGTTTTATGGCAAAAGTGCTCATTCAGTATGATAATGTCTCGGTTCAAGTTATGTAGCATTTTTTCTTAAAAAAAGACATTCTAAAAATTATGATACTTTATTGTGTTATTGAATGTGAAATATGTTATATAAGATCTCTATCTTTGGTATCTTCCCTCATAAGTCATAATTAATCCAACCCCATAATGAAACTAATATACAAGTTTTATTCTTGTTATTGTTTAATAAAACATAAAAAAAAAAATGTGCAAATTGAGATGTAATATGATTAAAGTATAGTTGGTGAATGACACATTAAGATGTTAGTTGTGGTGTGTATGTGTTATTTTTTTCCTTTCATTTGAGGTCTATCCGGATTTTAGGATGTAATGGATAAATATGGAATTCAATATAGGGCTAATGTTGATGGGCACTATAAATAATTGGGCACCGGAGACAAAAGAATAATGGGGGAATATTATTTTTCATAAAAAAAAAAAAAAAACTTGAATATTATTTTATTCAGGATTTGTAGCCAACTAACTTTGAAATTTGAATGATTCACCCAAAGTCTGAAATAAAATAAATTGTTAGAGAATTTGGCAAAGGTTTGTGGAGTTGTGATGGCTATGCTGTAACTATTCCAAAGGCTTTTCCATCAAAAAAAAAAAAAAAAAAAAAAACTATTCCAAAGGCTTCATTAATTACACGTTCATTGTATTCTAAGGATCTCTTTGTTAGAAAGGATGGCCAAGATTGTAAATTATGTAAATTTGAAAACTTTTTTTTTTTGTTTTTAATTATTATATCGAACGGGTTAGGGGTATGCCGAGATTAGCCGACTTCATACATTATATATATATGATTTAGAAATCTACTTACATATCATCGAAGAAAAAACTCTTTATACATATCGATAAATACGCATGATAAAACTTCAACTTCCGTTATAAACGTGAAAAGATAGGAGTACAAAGTTGAAACTCGGAGCCATTGAATAATCATCAGATTCTTTAAATTAAATTCAAAATGTCTTTTCATTCATAAATGCATTTTTCTACCATAATAATAAAAAAAAAAAAAAAAAAAAAAACTGAACGTAAGAAATATGAATATCAGAACATGTAACTTCATATAAATGTTGATTGATAGATTGACAAAAAAACTTAATGACTTGATTAATCTTTCTCTCTAGAGCTCTTGAGTGATAGGAATTAATAAGGGATAATTACTCCGGCAACCATCGAATTGATGACATACTATCAAAATGTCAACTGGATTAGAAAGTTGTTTCAAAATTGTCATTTTTGACGAACTTTGTAACACTAATGGTCATTCCATCCAATTCCATCAAATTTCACCCAATTCCATCAAATGAGTGACAAAATGGTAAATAAGGGGATGTCATTAATTTATTTTAGATGTTTTTTGGAAATCAATTATTTCAACGAGTGACATTTTGATAAATAAGTTGATGACATTAATTTATTTTAGATGTTTTTTGGAAATCATTTTTTTTTATTTGAAAAGAATAATTATAGTTAATGTGTAAATATATATATTTATACACACTAAATTTAATTATTCTTTTAAAAAAACAAAAGAAATGGTTTAAATCAATACATGTGTCTCTTCAATATATATATATATATATAACATTTGAACTTATTAAAACATATGACTGTGGTTGGACATCTTGAAATTATAAATTATAATAACTAGTTTTTGAGCCATTTTTAAAATTTAATGACCAAAATATCACTCATTAAAAAAATTGAATTCTAAAAAACATCTAAAATAAATTACTAACATCCCCTTATTTACCAAAACGATACTCATTATATAGAGTTGGATGTAATTGGATTAAATGGCTATTAGTGTCATAAAATTCGTCAAAAATTGTCATTTTAGAACAACTTTTCAATCCAATGAGTATTTTGATAGTGTGTCAACAATTCGATGACTACCAAAGTAATTATCCCAATTAATAATAATAATAATAATAATAATAATAAATGCTTCCAGAGAGTTCTTTATTTGTTTGAACACAAACAGGTAAATGAATTCATGCAAATTTTGATGTAAAAGTTGACTAGAGTGAAACATGAAACTATGAAAATCATAAGTCCAATGTTAAAATTCATTCATTCATTGACAGTATTGTAATTTCGAGTCGTATCATAATTATATATGTATATATATATATAAATATAATGGTCCACATATAAATATTTATGGATGTGGACTATTATATTTATATATTTTGACTCAAAGTATATGTATTTGTTAAAATTTCTTCATAATCAGTGGTCCATATACATTGATTACATCAGTGCGCGCTGGTGTGAACGGGACCGTATATATATAAAGCGGTTATTATGTCAGGTATACCTGACAGTATTATTGTACAGTTTGAGAATTAATATAAATTTTTCTACACTACGAGAATTAATGAAATCGTACGATAATATCATTATATATACTTGACTTGATAATATATATACAGTCTTTCTATTGTCAGTTCGTCATAACAATAAATATATCATGACGAAAAATATAAACCACAGATTATGGAGAAGTTTTGATAAATATATACACTTTGAGTTAAATTATGTAAATCTAGTGGTTCATATTATTCATCTTGATATATTTATTATCAGAACAAACTAATAATAGAAAATCTGTATATATATAATCCGAAAGGCTGAAAGTCATAAAAATTGTATACAAGTCTGCGTGATTGGTATAATTTTTTTTTCTTACGCCAAAGAAGACTGCTATCTATTCTACCGTGTTCGTGGAAAAGAAGCATTCCATAAATGTGAAAGTGCTTTTTTGGGTTTTTGTACATACTATATTATAATTTTTAATATTTATAACTTTAATTAAAAAAGCACTTTTGTTTGGTTTTTGGTATAGTCAAAAAGTCCTCAACTTATTAGTGGATCAAAGAGGACTCGGTCCATTATATGCATATATATATATATATATATTTTAAATCTCCAGTTGATGTTCAGAGACTTTCCGCTTTCAACTCAAAAGTCACCGCCCACCCCTGAAGGTTCCATATTGACCAAATTATTAAATATTTTTGTTTTGAAATTGGATACCTATTAAATCAAGTACTCATCGAGATTTGACGATATCGATCATTATAAATATGATTCGGATTATAATTCTCATTAGAGGAGAAGAATCCCCCAATACTTTATGATTTTAACGAAGAAATGTAAGATTTAAAAGAGAAGTGCCCATACTCGATCAATTTCCTAACAGCAGATGTCCAAAATCATAAGATCAATATTAAACAGAAATTTGTACCAATTTTATTCGCATCCAATTCCAATGCCCTTTGTCATAATTGAAACAAAAGTGGAGCAAAAGCACACTAAAATGATGCAGGTGGGTCTTTATAATAATAATAATAATAATAATAATAATAATAATGTAGGTGGCAACTGGGAAGTCATATTAATTTGAGCATACACTTTGTTTATTATTATTTTTTGAATTAAATTTGATCTCACCTCTGAATAGGGATGGGCATTTCCCCATGGGCCCCCATCCCCCACAGGTCTCCATGGGGTTTTGGTGGCAAAATTTGCCCCCAAATGGATTTTGGGGGGTGGGGGTGGGGGCAAACTTTGCCCCCAAACATATTTTGGGGGAGGTGGTGGGGGTACCTCCCCCCAAACCCAAAACCCCATTGGGACCCCCAAAATAATATATATATATTATTTTTATTTTTATTTTTATTTATATATAAAAAATTTAACAATTAAAAAAAATTATAAATCATAATATTAACTTATTAAAATTAAATGTTATGGTTGTTCATTTATAAAGTGTAATTAACCCCCAAAATAATATATATATATATGTATTATGCAATTATTTTGTATTGTATTTTGGATTTTATATTGTATTTTTATTATGTTTTTATTACTTTTCGGATTGAAAATTTGAAATTTAGAATTGAAAAGGAAATGAAATGGGGGAAATGGGTTTTGGGGGTGGGGGTGGGGGTACCTCCCCCCAAAACGTCCCCCCACTGGTCCCCCCAAATGGATTTTGGGGGAGGTGGTGGGGGGAGGTTTGAGGAATGGGGGTGGGGGTACCCTCCCCCGCCCCATTGGGCCCCCACGCCCATCCCTACCTCTGAATAATAGTATACCTCGTAGATTTTACATTTTTTAATCCAAAAATGTTTTATTTTTTTTTATAAATTATAAATTAAGAATTAGAGTGAGAAAACTGAGAATATTACTTAAAGCCACGATCAATAGAGACCAATACGATGTAAACACTAATACATCCCATCAATATTAGGGATGGCAATTGATTGGATCAATATCCATTCCCGTACTCATTTGAGATAAGTTAGCGGGGTGGATTCGGATAATCCCCGAATTAAGGTAGAAATATTTATTTCTGTTCCATCTATATCCGTATCCAATAAAAAAAATGTAAATTTTTATTGTTTACAAGAGAAAAATGTAACTAACACGTGTAATAGTATATTTTATCATATTTAAAGGGAAAAACAAATACATCCAATAAATTTCAAATAAAAAAATTAATAATAACTTATATAATTAGAATTAATAATTATACAGTATAATAATTTTTTATCTTTTTTAAAATTTAAAATCTATATTGGATCCGGATGATGATGGATGTCCATAGATAACTTATATAATTAGAATTAATAATTATACAGTATAATAATTTTTTATCTTTTTTAAAATTTAAAATCTATACCGTATCCGGATGATGATGGATGTTCATAGATAATATCTATCTCCATCCTCGAAAATAAAATAGATATTGGGATGACATCCCTCTTCGAAATAATAGTATCTCCGAAATAATAATATCCATCCCTCATTTTAAATGGAGTTGATTCTTACGGATATTCGTATTCATGGATAATTTTGCCATCTCAAATCAATATGCATTCGATTGTACTCAAGATTTTCTTCGATAGAGAATGACGACAATTTCCCACTAAAAAAAGAAACGTGAGAATAAAATAACTATTAACAAAATTTGAACTTCAATTTCTTCGTTTCTCACTTGAATTATCTTTTTCTCTCCCTTTATCCACCAAAATAGACCAACGACTTTCTCTCTCTAAAAACGCTGAAAACATAGTCTGTGACTCTGTTCTGGCCTTCCACGTTACTCCGATACAATGATGTCAATGCAAAGAAAAACATTTCTGGTACTGACCATTAAAAATTCCTCTCGTTGATTTTCTTTCCTTCATTTCTAGAACAGAATTATAATATAATACGTTTCTTATTTCTTATTTTATACAAATGTAGAATCAAAACGAGCCACCTATTTTTATTATCTCTCTCTCTCTCTGCCATTCCTATTCTACCGAATCATACACGTAAGCAGTCAATCCATCTTATTCCGGTTGACATTTTATTTTATTATTTATTTTATTCGATTTGATTTGAGCCGGAACTCGGAAGCTTCATTTTCAACCTACCCCATTATAATAATAAAACAAAAAAGTTTCGTTATTTGGTTTGCTTATAAAAGGGCTTGTTTGTGTTTCTGATTTTCACAAAACACATCAACATTTGCTTTCTGGGTAATTTTGCTTTCTTGGGTTCTTTGCTTTTGTGTTGTTTTTGGCTTTAGATTGTTTGTAGTGTTTGCAGAGACTTGTGTTGGGTATTAAAGAGAGAAAAATTTGGGCTTTAATGGAGAGTACAAAGATGAACGGTTATGTTTTGGATAACAAGGCTGCCGGTGGTGGTGGTGTTGAGGACGTGTACGGTGAGGATTTTGCCACCGAGGATCAGCTTATCACTCCCTGGACTGTCTCTGTTGCCAGGTGATTATACATTACAGAAAAAAACAATCCAAGAATGGGTTTTTATTATATTGACTGTATATAGTATATACCATGTGTTAGCTTTTTTTTCTTTATTTATTTTGGTTCTATTTGCTAGATCTAAATATTCCAAATCTGAAAAGCCAAAGATTTCAGCTTTTTTTTTTTTTATTAAAAAAAAAAAATGATCTGGGATCAATACTACATTAACAGAAAAAAAATTCTATTAGGCTATTTGTTTTTTCTGCCAAATCTTATGTTAAGAAGAAATCTCTGTCACATTGTTTAATTTCATGTTAAGGGAGCATGGAAGTGATACAACAAGAAGAAAATGTACTATATTCTCTGTCTTGTTGATTATTTTATTAAAAAAAGTCTGGATCTTTCTGAATAGTTTATAGAATTTTTTATTCCAATTATTTTTTTCCAAGAAAGAATAGATCTGGAAATGATCCCAGAGAATTATATTAAAGCACAAGAATAGTTGTAGTTCATCTGTTCATGAAACAACTTTGGCCCTGTTTTTATTTTTATTTATTTATTTATTGGTTTTACATTTTTCCCAATGAAACTTTTTGTACTAAAGAACTGAATGACTTCACTGGTTTGGTTGTTATTTGTACAATACCTCCATAGAATCGAATATTCATGCTCTGCTGAGAATTTGCGGGTTTTTAATATCGCTAATGGTTGGACTCATGTTTCTAGTTGATACAGTCCTTTGAACTTTATATGTAGAATGTGGCGTTTTGAATTGTTATCCAGTTGATTTATTTCTTCGATGTATGTTATACAGCGGGTATACTTTGTTGCGAGACCCAAAACACAACAAGGGGCTTGCTTTCAATGAGCAAGAGAGGGATTCCCATTACTTGCGTGGCCTTCTACCCCCGTCATTCCTGTCTCAGGAACTTCAGGTTGGTTTGATGTTGATACTTAACAGTACAAACCGATTATATGATCCTCCTCCTGCAAAATTCGAATTCGTTGGCCTAACGTTTACTACCAATCTCTGTTCTTTTCAGGAGAAAAAAGTGATGCACAACCTTCGCCAGTACAAAGTTCCTTTGCAGCGATATGTGGCAATGATGGATCTTCAGGTATTTGTTCACCCATCACATCTATCTCCGTTGTGTATTGGTTGATGTATTATTTTTCATGTCATAAAAAGAACAGTCATCATTAACTAGAGATGACATTGTTCCAATTGGTAGCTAAGTAGTTTTCTTTTTTCACAAGACAGAATGTCTCAAATAAGAAAGATTTCACCAATTTTGAATTTGTATGATCGAAGATAATTATCTTAATATGTCAAAAGCAAAATCAGTGGTGCTACCCTGAGCCGAAGAGGACCATGTAACATTGAATGTTGTTCTTTTCTTGTTACTGTTTTAATTTTTTCTTTCCTTGCTGTTAATATATTACAGGAGAGAAATGAGAGGCTGTTTTACAAGCTCCTCATCGATAACGTTGAGGAACTGCTCCCAGTTGTATACACTCCTACAGTTGGCGAGGCTTGCCAGAAATATGGGAGCATTTTCAGGCGCCCTCAGGGTCTTTACATCAGCTTGAAAGAGAAGTATGACCTTACAATTGCATTTTGCTGTATATTTTGTCTTGATTTCATTTCAATCAAGCGGATGCTAAATAGTGGTGTAATTTCAGGGGGAGGATTTCCGAAGTATTGAAAAACTGGCCTGAGAGGAACATTCAGGTTATTGTTGTTACTGATGGTGAGCGTATTTTGGGGCTTGGTGATCTTGGTTGCCAGGGAATGGGAATACCAGTAGGAAAACTTTCTTTGTATACAGCACTAGGAGGACTCCGCCCCTCAGCAGTAAGAATTACTATCTTGGAGTTTTTCTTGTTAAATTGATAAAAGCTCTGAACTATACTCGATAGATTTTCAAATTGTATTAACCACCACATTTACGATTTTCAGTGCTTGCCGATAACCATTGATGTTGGCACAAACAACGAGCAGTTGTTGAATGACGAGTTCTACATTGGACTTAAACAAAAGAGGGCAACTGGACAGGTTAAAAAATTGTTTTTCTCTTTTTTGTTTCTCATCCCATCACGATAAACTAGCTATGAAGTAAACTTCAATTTTTTCGAAATATTGAGGAGTTTTCTGCTTCTATTTTTTAGGAATACGCTGAACTTCTTGAGGAGTTCATGAGTGCAGTCAAGCAAAACTATGGAGAGAAAGTCCTTATACAGGTTAGTCATCAGTTAACATGTTAACTAGAAAAGAATCAACTTCCGTACTTTACATGATTTATATTCTCTGAACAATATAAACATCTTTTTTACAGTTTGAAGATTTTGCAAACCACAATGCATTTGAGTTGCTGACAAAATACAGCTCATCCCATCTCGTTTTCAACGATGATATCCAGGTAAATAATGTTATAAAAGCATTCTCTCTCTTTTTCTCTTAAGACAGAAACGTTGTTTTCATTTTGATATAAATATGTTCTAATTATCAACCCTTTCATGTTATTGCAGGGTACAGCTTCTGTGGTATTATCAGGGATTATCGCAGCTTTGAAATTAGTTGGTGGAAGCCTAGCTGACCAGACTTTCTTGTTCCTGGGTGCTGGAGAGGTGAGATGCCGTAAAAACTCTGTTTGTTTGCTTTCTTGTTTAAATAAAATTCATTTGAAGCTCACCTATATTTTCAAAAGTATGTAATGTTGTATGTTTTAATGTTTTCGCATACCTCCCAATGTAATTAGGCTATGCTTGATCATTTGCATTTTAAACTTACTTGCCATTTTGGCATCGGCAAGACGGCAACTATTATATTTTGTAAATAAATTGTATTTTCTTAGCTAAAATTTACAATTGGTGAGCCAAATAGCATGCTAACTTTTTAGAATGCATTTTTTCTGTGTCTTATCTCACTTTTTCTCCCCATACATATGTTCTATCGAGAGTTCTATCAAGAGACATGCACATATTCTTATTTACATTTACTCTTTGAGCTATCTTTACTCATTATTTTTCCTTTTGAGTGTTGTAGGCTGGAACTGGTATAGCAGAGCTTATAGCTCTTGAAATGTCAAAACAGACAGAATCTCCAATCGAAGAGACGCGTAAGAAGGTTTGGCTAGTGGATTCAAAGGGACTGATTGTTAGCTCTCGTAAGGAGTCACTTCAACACTTCAAGAAGCCATGGGCTCATGAGCATGAACCTGTCAAGGGACTATTAGATGCTGTCAAGGTTTGAAAAGATGACTTATATTGATGCATAAATGTTTTAATTAAGGTTTGTGTTCATCGAAAAATATCTAAAATCTTACTTGATTTTCCCAACTAATCAGGCAATCAAGCCGACAATGCTGATTGGAACTTCTGGAACTGGAAAAACGTTCACAAAAGAGGTGGTTGAGGCCATGTCATCCTTAAATGAGGTTTAACTCTCTTCCCTCTCTCTTCCTCAAATATATATGATTATTATCTGACCAAAAGAATCTCACATTGATCTCAATAATTGGTTTGCAGAAACCTGTAATTTTTGCTCTATCAAATCCAACCTCACAATCTGAGTGTACAGCTGAAGAAGCTTATACATGGTCTGAGGTAATTAAAAAAATGCCATTTCTTTTGAAGCAACGAAGCTGCTTAAACTTGACTATATGTGTAACATCAGAAAAATTGAGCATGAGAAACGAGGAAAACTCTTTTTACGTTGTTCATCTTTAACTTGTTTCTGATCTGCAGGGTCGCGCAATCTTTGCTAGTGGAAGCCCATTTGACCCTGTTGAGTATGATGGGAAAGTTTTTACGCCTGGCCAGGTATCATCTACCTCTGAAGCATTTTTTTTCTTACAGGAAATTATTCTTTAACTGGGATTTCTAATGATTGTTCTTTTTACATTTCACTGATGACATTCAGGGAAACAATGCTTATATATTTCCTGGACTTGGTTTGGGTTTGATCATGTCCGGTGCAATCCGTGTCCGTGAGGAGATGCTTTTAGCAGCCTGTAAGTACACTAAAAAAGGATTATGTATATTTTGTATACACCTAAAACCCCCAAACCAAACCGATTAAAAAGAAAGAAAGAACGAAGGAAAAACCACATAACACAACCTCTCTAACCCAACAACTCCACCGGACATGCTTTAACTCCTTTGGTTTTCTCTTGTAACAGCGGAAGCTTTGGCTGAACAAGTAACTCAGGAAAACTTCGACAATGGACTGATATACCCACCATTCGCCAATATCAGGAAGATATCAGCTCACATTGCTGCTAAAGTTGCTGCTAAGGCATATGAACTTGGTAAGTTCCTCTCTTATGTTCTAATAGTCCACAACTGCTCTCTTAATCTCACTTTCAATTGAATGTACTTTGTTTAATTGCTAAATAGGTCTGGCTTCTCGTCTTCCTCAACCTGAGGATCTGGTTAGTTATGCTGAGAGCTGCATGTACAGTCCAGTCTACCGATGCTACCGTTGAGCTTAGGATGATACTCTGCCTTACAAGTCTGCAATTGCCCCAAGTCCACTCGATTCTTTGGTTTTTGTTTTCCCTTTGTTATTTGTAATTTGTTTTCATTCTTTCATGTTCAATTTAGTTTAATAGGTCAAGATACTGGGCATTGCTATCTGGAACCACTTTTTTCTTTTAAACCCTTTTTGCTTGAAAATGTTGTCAATTTTCCCATATCCAGAAGGAATAAAGTTCAATAAAATTACCGATGAAATTTTGTGATACATACATGTTTGGTGGAATCCTTTTGGGAGTGGTTTTCTAATCAGTCTTGAAATAAGATCGAGTCCATGACTATGTAACGTTACATTTCAAGACCACGACTATGCAGTGTTACATAGTCCAATGGAAATCAGCAAAAAGAATTGCAAAATTTTATAACTTTACATAGTTTATCATGTAAGAGCATTTCTAATGTTGTGCTAAATAATTGTGCCAATGCTAAATAATTGTGCCAATGCTAAAATTTAGCATATGGTGTAAAAATCCTCCTCCAATGCAGTGTCAAATGATGTGCCAAGCATATGCTAAATTTGGCACAACAATAAATGCTTTTTTTTTTTAATTACAAAAATAGCATTATATATATATTTTAAATGAAAGAATGAATGCATTAATGGAATTTTGCATTGGAACATTAAAAGAAATAATGAATGTATTTATGGTAAATGTTTACTTTTATAATTTTAATTAATAAAATAATAAAAATAGCATTTTAAATAGGATTATGCATTGGAGTACAATGCTAAATTGATATGTCAAATATAACATTTTACACTTTTTTATGCCAAATTTAGCATTGGCATTGACATATGTATTGAAGATTATCTAACATTTCGTAGTCAAGAGTCTTGAATCTGATTTGACTAAAAAAATTATCATTTGTGTGTGATGCAGAGTAGATGTTAGGCATTTAGAAAAATATCGGTGAATGTTGTAATCTTGTTAGTAACCAAAAAACCTAAAAGCTTAAGCAGATGGGAAATAACCCAACAATAATATTTAAGCCCTTTTAACAAATCTAACAATGAAAATAGCCACACAAAAATAAAATAAAATAAAAAATAAAAAATGAAGAAGAGTAAATAATCGAATCCCAAGTATTAGTTGGATATTTATAAAATTTGCCTACTCATAAGTCATAAGTCATAACCAAGCTCGTATTTCTTGGGAAACAGAAGCAACAAGATCCTTCATGTTTCAGCCACTTCCAAATCTACTTTTCCAAACTATCTATGGATAGAGATATGTAGTGATATTTACAGATTAAGTTCATTACATGGTGACGCCAGTGGATTTTACACGTTAGAAGACTTCTTATCTTCACGTATGCCATCAACAACCTGGGAACTCCGTATCCCCCAAAATGATTTAGGCTTCAACTTCTTGTTTGTGGCGGTAAAAAGCCAACCCATGTGGGATTCGCATGTATGGCAGTTTGAGATTGTCCATGCATACCTGCAAAACATGATAACTTACATCACAATCACATCCTGAATATACTTCTTCAGCGGCAATTTACGTTGGGCAAAATAGAGGGAAAAAGAATACACACAAGTAGAATTTACTGAGGTTAAGTTCGTACCCAGGAAACCAGCTATATTGTGTATGTGCTCGATCGACAAGTGCTAAGCCATTTACTTTGTACAAAGTCATTATCTCATGCACACAACCATGTGGGTTCACATAAGCACCAAGAGGGCCATCACTAGACATCACCAGCATATCACTCCGCCTTGCAATTGCAGTCTGCATGAAGGAAGAAGAATTAACTGGGCAAGTCTTTCTCAGCAAGGGGGTGTCTACATGAACCACATGAGCGCGGCAGCATTGACACACACACACACACGAACACACACACAAGCACACAGACACATACACACCCTGAGGTTTGAAGAAAGAAAACAGTATTACCTTGCAGGATTTACATCGAACAAGATCAAAACACTCAAGTAATTCAATTTCCCGGCGTAACCTATATGAAATGCCATCAATCTCCAAAAGCTCTTGTCTTGTAGATTCAGAGACAGGAATTTTACTAGCAATATGAAATGATAAGAGATCAGGCTTCTTCACAAAACCATCCATGTTTGGTGTTCCGACTATTTGTTTCCACTTCTCTGCGAAAGATAGAAATGAAGAATTATTAATATCAATGAGCTACGAAAGACATACATATCACACTCCAGCACCTAAGAAAGAGACATCCCCAACCACTCCCCCCTCCACACTTATTTTTTAAATTCTCTGGATAAGTCATTCTTCCTACGTATCGTACTAAAGTCTCAATGCTCAATTAGACATTGTGAATGATCTCTTCATTTTCAAAAAAGAAAATATTATTTTTTAAATATGATGCAGTCAAATCTCATCTAGTTTTTATTATTTTTTTATATATCCTTTTAATTTTTTATTACATAGCGAGCACAACAATCGATTTAGTAGGACATTATATAATTATAACATATGGTTCTAAGCATAAATATAAAAGCTATCATACATGACTTCATCTTAAAAATGAAAGAGGTCTGTTAAAATAGAAAATGATGAACATCCCTAAGTATCATACTAAAGTCTCAATGCTCAATTAGACATTGTGAATGTTCTCTTCATTTTCAAAAAAGAAAATATTATTTTTTAAATATGATGGAGTCAAATCTCATATAGTTTTTATTATTTCTTTATATATCCTTTTAATTTTTTACTAAACATAGCGAGCACAACAATCTATTTAGTAGGACATTATATAATTATAACATATGGTTCTAAACATAAATATAAAAGCTATCGTACATGACTTCATCTTAAAAATGAAAGAGGTCTGTTAAAATAGAAAATAGAAAATAGAAAATGATGAACCCCCTGTACTTAATAAGGAGGCCCATATTACGGTTCAAATATATATCATTTTCTTTTTCTACATGAGATACAATAACCTTTTTTATTAGTATCAATTATCAAAGGTCAGTACAGAAAGGATGGATCAGCAGTCCACAGAAAATTACACCCCAACTATAAAGAATAAACAACTATCAAAATGCAATCATTTGATAACACCCTCCCACTCTTACAATATACTTTCTAATTCTAAAGATTCTTCTCTTTTTAGAGATTTTTCCACAAGTCAACTCATTTTTGAAATATTCATATATAAACTATGGTAACAACATTATTAAAAATAGATTCAAATACTTTAGAAATGAGTCAAAACTCAAAAGTCAATCATGCTTGTGCAAACAAATTAAACTATGAATCGGCAAATAATGTTGGCATAGAACAAAAATGCAAAGTCAAACTACCTGCTGCCCTTTGAGCAAGAGAATATGAGTCGTACATACAGTAAACCCAATATGGCCAGTGTGCTCTAGATACTCTACGGAATTTGCTTAACTCAAAACTTCTGCGAGACAAATTTGATCCATCCCCTTTATGAGTTTGCCTTCCTGATGTGGAACTCTCTCCAATTTGTAAGGCAACATTTTCACTTTGTTTCCAATTTGCTATAGAGTCGGAGTCATTTGCAGGAGGTCTTCTAGATTGAGTGTCCAGGTCAGACACAAATTTATCATCATCACTGCTCGTTGATTCATCCATCATGTCATTCCCATATAAGGAAAAAATGGCAGATTGGTGGATTCTCCTTTCAGTTGGTGAAAGCCCACTCTCAAAGCTTTCCTCAGAATTAGCCTCTGAATCATTGTCTTCATTTCCATATCCATGGGATGAAGTATTTGAAGGCAGTGTTTGTGAGAGACTGTGGTTTTGTAGATTATTCATTGGTCCAAATTTCCCACATGCATCCCGTGGGGTCCTTACTGGCAAATCTTCCTGGATAATTTGAACCTCTCCACAAGGCTAAGAAAATGAAAATTTTACATCACATCAGCCTTACATAATATAAGGTAACCAAAAAAAAAAAAAAAAAAAAAATCTTGTGACTTGTCATAAAAAATAAAATAAAAATCTAACCACTCCTTCCACATCAATCCAACGGCGTCTTAGATGAAATCGCTGCTGCCCACGAGTAACCACATTGAGTGATCCATCTTCCAACCGTCTGTATTGCCGAATCTGTAAAAGTGAACTATTGCATGTGAGGGCCATAATGAGGACCGGGGATTAAGTGGTTCTGACAAGATCAATAGGAGAAACATCATAAATTAGTTTAAAAGTAATTTGAATTTAAATGACAAGCCTTAAATGGTTGATTTTGGAACTGTGATATAAAAAATATAAAAAAAATCAAAATCCATGTAATTAAGTAAAGAACTCAGGCTGCAGATGGTAAATGCTCCAAATCATAAAAACATTGCAGAAATATGTTATGTTGCAAGAATAAATATCATATTCACTTTTCAGCTGATCTCATAATCTGTACAAACTACATTATAAATGTTCAACTGATACCCTTCCATTCTAAATCCTTGTAGTTGCGAGAATTCTTAATTTATGATCTCATCAGCTGTATAAGCTGTAAGCTTTCACTAACAGAGATCTCAGCTTGGGAGTTCCATAATAAGCATGAAAATAAATAGGTCTTATGGGTATGCCGCCTCTAGTGTCTAGGACTACTCGAAATCTAGCATAATAGCCATCACTTTATCACTAGAACACCCAAATCAACCCACATGGGTGTTGGTATACAACTTATTCTTTCTAGTCTCTGATTTATTCCGCAAAAATTATCAGTTTACATTATCTGAATGGAAGTGGAATATACAAGAGAGGGGAATAAAAGGCCTATAAACCATCACTGAGCAAAAGCAAGCAATTTCAGACTTTTGTATTGAATTATTAATCATTTAGTAAGAAGAAGACTTATGGTGAGTATCTGCTTATTTTATTTTATTTTATTTTAAAGAATGTGGAAGACAATCGAAACAAATCACTTATGTGAGTATGCTTCTACTCTCTTTCTGATTCGAATAACATAACACAAATATAATCAGTTACACGGTTAAACCTAATCAGATAATAAAAATAACAGAGCAGCAGGGTCAGCTATTAAACCTCTGCAGTTGTCCCAGTGGTAGCAAATCTCATTCGCCTGTTATTAGGATCCCCACAAACACGAACCTGAACAAAAGTATAAAAATGCTCTTTCACAAAAATGAAAAGACTAAAAATAATGGTAGCAAAGACTGCAATGAATGAGAAAGAAATTGATGAAAACTTCAAATACCACTCCTATAGTATAAGGAGCATCAACTTGGGTCAATGCTCTCTCAACTGCAGCTACAAAATTGGGTTGAATAACCCTAAGAGGTAGGGTAGCTTCAGGGAACAGAACAACTCCTATCAAGTAGCAAACAGCATAGTCAAACCTTCTGATTATGAAAAATCAAATACGAGAACACAATTAGGAAGCATAAGGCATCCCCATGACAGAGTTAACTCCAGATATGAACGTGATAGACCTTAATAACACCAAAGCCAATATAGCTTGTGAATCAAGATTGTCCATTGTTATGTTCAACTGTAAATACAAATTTTACAACCCTTTCCACCACCTCCACACCTTAAAGTGAGAGGGATTTTGAAAAGCCGGAGAAATTTAAAACTATATAAGAAGAAAAGCATGAAAAGCATCTTTATTTCTACCAAGAGAACTCGTAAAAATACATAAATAAATAAATTCATACAGTCATCATTTCAATTATTCCAGATAATTTTCATAATTATTGATCAACCAATTCATCCTTCTTTCCTACCACACATGATTACTCCACACGACTACAATTACAGCTCGTGCACATTGCTGACTGCAGGTGGAACAGACAACCATTATCGCAATAAACTGAAAAATCATATGCAAGTACCATCAAGATAGAACAAAGGAATAGTCAAAATGGCACCCCCATCCAAGAAAGCCAATCTGTGGTGAGTGTCTTCAACCTCTGTCACAAGCAATTAATATTATTAAACAATATATATAGTTTAAACTTTGAAAGGTCAAATAAAAATAAATAAAAATAAATAAAAATAAAAAAACAAACATGTTATGCTTACCACCAAGATATGTGTGCAACGAAGCCAAACAGGTGTTGAAAGTAAATTCACTGGAGGAGTCAGCACCACTTAAAATATTAAAACCATTAAAAAAAGAAGTTAGTAATCACAGAATCGTTCACTTGAGTTTTATATAAGTTCAAAATCGTTCACGTAATAACAAATACTACAGAGTCTACTATCAAAAATTAACAACTTTAACATTTCCATCAAATTGAAGCAGATATAAGCTTCAAATTAAGAATCTAGGTCTCAGTTATGTGAGCAAGTAAAACAGAAAAAAAAAAATGAGAGTTGCAGTGAAAAAAATTAGCCAATTAACAGCAATGATAACTGTCCAGTGAAATTAAGAAAGGGCAAAGCAAAGAGACGTAGTGTATAGCAGCGACAAGGCACTTACGTGACGTCACGGTCGTCGTCGGATGAGTCATGAAGATCATCGACTTCTTCAACCTGCAATTCCTCGAACTCGAGTTGTCGAATCTGCTCGATCTGGTGCCTCTCTGATTCCAGTATTCTCTCGTCGTCCATTTCTGTCAGCTTCTTGTTTCTCGCTAGAGTTCCGATTCAGAGCAGACGGAGTCTCGTGCTTTTAGTTTTATGGCGGATTCTCCGTTGTAAAGTTTCTCCGCGGCAAATCTGAAATCCAATTGGAGTCTCTGTCTGCCAGATGGTTTGTGCCACTTCTATGAAATCTCTCTTCTCTAAAGTATTATCAATGATTCTGGGCCTGAGGGCCCAATCATTTCGGGCCCTTGTGAACCCAGCCAGGTAATAATTCGAATCTCATGTGTTTTGGATCGCTCGGGCCTGACCCAATATTCATATATGGATATATATATATATATATATATAGAAAATAGGGCTTTTTAGTCAAAAATTATGGGGAGTTATTGTTTTTGTCAACAATTATCATTTTTATTGTTTTTGTCAACAAATGGGCTGTGAAGACAAAATTGCCCTTATTTTTTTTTTTCAAAACCTCTTCTCTCTCCTTTCTTTCTCATTTTCACTAGCCACTTTCTCTCTCTCATTTTTCACGCCTCTTTCTTCTTCTCTCTTTCTCTCCTTCTTCTCTCTTTCTCTCCTCCTCTCTCCTCCTCCTCCTTCTTCTTTCATGCCTCCTCCTTCTTCTTTCACATCTCCTCCTCCTCCTTCTTCTTCTCCTCCTCTTTCTCTTTCTCTTTTTTATTTTTCCAGATTTTTTTTAAAAAAAAAAAAACAGATTTTTTTAAATACAAAATTTTCAGATCGAACGACCGACGTTCGATCGGTCGTCTGATCTTCCCTCCTCCTTCTTTTTCTCTTTCTCTCCTCACTTCTCTTTCTCTTTCACATTTTTTCCAGATTTTTTTTAAAATTTCATTTTTTTTTTGAAATTTTTTTCAGATTTTGTTTTTGTTTAAAGTTATTTCCAGATTTTTTTAAAAAAAAAATTTAGGTTTTTTTTATTTTGAAAATATTCCAGATTTTTTCAAAAAATTTCAGATTATGTTTGTTAAAAAAATTTCCAGATTTTTTTAAAATTTTTTTTTTTCAGATTATTTAAAAAAATTCAGTTTTTTTTTTTTTTTGGTTGATTAATTTTCAGATTTAAAAAAGGTTTGCATTTGAAATTGTGAATGTGGTTGTGGTTGTGAATGTAGTTGATTTTAAGGGTGGTTCTATTGTGAATGTTTGGATTTGAGTGTTAGTTGGATTTGAATGTTTAAATTTTTGTTCCAGATTTTTTAAAAAAATTTCCAGATCTTGTTTTGTTTAAAAATTCTAGATTTTTTTAAAAAAATTCAGATCATGTTTGGTAATTTTTTTTTTCCAGATTTTGTTCAATTAAACACACCAAACCAACGATTAAACACACCAGTTGTAATCAATTAAACACACCAGACCAATTAAACACACTAGGTTTAAACCAATTAAACACACCAGTCAAAACGAATAAACACACCAGGCCAAATGAATTAAACACACCAGGGTAAAACGAATTAAACACACTAGGCAACGAATTAAACACACCAGGCCAAACGAATTAAACATACCAGGGCAAAACGAATTAAACACACCAGACAAACAAATTAAACATACCAAGGCAAACGAATTAAACACACCAGACCATCAATTAAACACACTTGATCACCAATTAAACACACCAGACAAAACTCATTAAAAACACCAAGGAAAAAACAATTAAACACACTAGGGCAAAACTAATTAAACACACCGGGTGTTTAATTCGTTTTGCTTGGTGTGTTTAATTCATTTTTGCTCTGGTGTGTTTAATTGTTTTTGCCTTGGTGTGTTTAATTCGTTTTGTCTTGTGTGTTTAATTGGTGGCCTAGTGTGTTTAATTGATTATCTGGTGTGTTTAATTTGTTTTGCCTAGTGTGTTTAATTCGTTTTACCCTGATGTGTTTAATTCGTTTTGCCTAGTGTGTTTAATTCGTTTGCCTGGTGTGTTTAATTCGTTTTACCCTAGTGTGTTTAATTCGTTTTGGCCTGATGTGTTTAATTCGTTTTGTCTGGTGTGTTTAATTCGTTGTCTGGTGTGTTTAATTGGTTTGCCTTGGTGTATTTAATTCGTTTGTCTGGTGTGTTTAATTCATTTGGCCTGATGTGTTTAATTCATTTGGCCTGGTGTGTTTAATTCGTTGCCTGGTGTGTTTAATTCGTTTTACCCTGGTGTGTTTAATTGTTTTTTCTCTGGTGTGTTTAATTCATTTGCTTGGTGTGTTTAATTCGTTTGTCTGGTGTGTTTAATCTGTGGCTTGGTGTGTTTAAACAAAATAAAATCTGAAATTTTTTCTTTGATAAAAATCAAATCTGAAAAAAATTGAATTTTTTTTTTCAACAAAACCCAAACTCAAACACAACTCCCACCATTCATAAAAACAATCACAACCTAAACTTAAACAAAACCACAAATCTGAAAATTTTCAAAATAAAAATCTGAATTTTTTCAAATCTAAAAAAAAAAAAAAAAAAGTGAAAGAGAAAGAGAAGAGAGGAGAGAAAGAGAAGAGAAAGAAGGAGAGAAGGCATGAGAGAGAAAAGGAGAAGAGTGGAAGGTGTGAAAAAGAAAGAGAAGAGAGGAGAAAGAAGAAGAAGATGAACGTGAGAGAGAAGAAGAGAGAGAGAGAAAGAAAAAAAAGATTCTGTGTAAAGGAAAGAGAAGAAGACAAAATTATCATTTTTATAGTTTTTGTTAGCATATGCACTTTTTGGACAAGATTGCCCTTGTTTATATAAAAAAAAAGAGAATTTTTTTTTATATAAACAAGGGCAATCTTGTCCAAAAAGTGCATATGCTGACAAAAACTATAAAAATGATAATTTTGGACAAAAACAATAAACCTACTAATTTTTTGGCTAGTTTCAAAGTTCTCCCTATATATATATATATATATAGTAAATAAAATCATTTAAAAAAAATAAAATTTTGAATGTAAAATCTGAAAATACGGAGGAGAGTGCTCATGTTTGGCTAACTATTTCCTTTGTCGGATAGAATTAGAAGTCCAAAAAAATTACAGAGAAAACAAACGATAGAATCTGAAGAAGAAGTAGAAGATGGGGCGCGCTCTTCTCTCTCACTTTCTCGTCGCTTCAAATTCGTCTCCGCGCCTTGCCTCTTCACTGTGCTACTCTCTCTCCTAATTTTGCTCCTTTGAAACCACTGCAAAACTGTTCAATGCGTTAGTATCAAAATTCATTTTCTGCTATATATGCTTTGAATAGCAGGTCGGCTGCTGGACTTCCAAGTAAATACTGGAAATCACCGGAGCTCGTTCGTCGAAGTAGCTCTCCAGTTGGACGCAATGGCTGCGGTTTTCGTTGTCACTGCAGCGTCTCGCTCTCGCAACCGGCTGCTCCTGAGACTTCTTCAAGCTCTGTAAAGTAAGCTCCGCTTCTAATTAATAGTCATTTAATTTTAATTGTTTGTCTTAGTTTCACATTGATAATCTACATTTTTCTTATATGTAATTGTTGTTGTGGTCATCCTTGAAGCGATTACTTATTATCACACCGAGTGAGATAAGATCAAGTGCTTGATTGTTTATTTACTAATAATTGAAATTGAGTTATCTTATCGCTTTATCATAACTCAGGCTTAATTTTTTTTATCTTATGGTACTAAATGAGATTGACTTTGATAGTGTATAGTATGTTAAAATACATATTTTGCTAAGTTGCTTCGACATGTCCGTAGATGATTATCAGTTAAGTTGGCTGTTTTGTTTACAGGAAAAGGATTGCTTTGACATGTCCGTAGATGATTATCAGTTAAGTTGGCTGTTTTGTTTACAGGAAAAGGATAGTGTCTGGAGTCCAGCCGACAGGATCTATACATCTTGGGAACTATCTTGGTGCTATAAAAAATTGGATAACACTGCAGGTGAAGTTCTCTGGTGTATTTTTAGATGAGTGATTACTGGATTTGAAAGAAAATTTTTTCGTTTAAATTGATGTAATGTCATACCTTTATCAACAATCCTGCCACTTTCTTAAAATTTTCTGGAATTGAATTCCAACACCTCTAGACTGATTTTTGCCTGTAACAGATCAAATCAGGTCAACCGATTTGGAGTTGTTGTTTTCATTAATGTTTTTTGCCTTTCCTTTTTCTTGGTTTTTCATATCTTGACATGATTTCATGATTCGTGCTGTGGAATCGATTTTGCAGAATTCATATGACACTCTCTTCTTCATTGTAGATCTGCACGCGGTATGTTTTTTAAAATTTATTTTCGTCTAAGTAAAACCTATCTTAAATTGAAATTCAAAATTATGAAGACCATTTTTGTCAGTCTACCTTTCAATTAGGTATTTCTATGATAGTAATATTGGACTCTTTTAACTTTTTTAATCTATAGATCACATTACCTTATGACGCACAACAATTGTCTAAGGCAACAAGGGATACAGCTGCTATTTATTTGGCATGTGGTGTAGATACCTCCAAGGTCTGTTGCAGCTATTGGTTATTTATAAAAATTTAAAAGATTTTAGCTATGCTAGAGATTCAAGTTCAAATCCCTAAGATTTAACTTTGGTTTGGACAAGCAGGCTTCTGTTTTTGTGCAGTCTCATGTTCGTGCCCATGTAGAATTGATGTGGCTATTAAGTTCTTCCACACCAATTGGTTGGCTAAACAGAATGATTCAATTCAAGGAGAAATCTCTTAAGGCGGTGCGTTTATAGCTGTATGACAGTAACATTTTCAACTGCATGTACTTTTTTATTTGTTTCATTTGTGAAGTTGTGCATTATAACTTGTATTTTTTTTTATCAATGAATTTATATCCTCATGCATGTGAACTAAGTTCATGGGGGTAGGACAAGTCCCACCCAATAAGTCAATAATCTAAACAGAATAATCCACTTAGTGAACTTGTTTCTTTTGGTAGTGAGACACAAAGCAAACATTAAGAAGCTAATGTTTTGGCTGCAGCTAAGCACTCAACTTTGAAGACTAATGGAATAAATTTCACCAAACTCCAGGGTAGTGAAGTCAAAGGTTGAAATCTTGTTTTTAGATATCAGACCAGCTGGATGTCCATAATTTTGTATCATACATGGGTAGCAATTGTTGTTTTTAACTTGTTGATTTATGTCCTATAACACTGTTATTATGGTGGAGAACATTCATTCTTTATAGATTTTATTTTGCTTTTATATTATTCATTTATTGCAGTGTACTACAATTATTCTTTTGATTGCTTCGAATTCATAATGTTCCTTTGACTTATATTTTGCAGGGAGATGACAATGTCGGGGCTGCTCTTTTGACTTATCCTGTTTTGATGGCTTCTGATATTCTTTTATATCAGGTAGTCAGTAAGACATGCAGATTTTCGTTACAGGATGTGAAATTTATTTCATGGAGGTTTCTGTACAATCATTTAGACTGTATTGTCTGTATACAAGTTTCAATGAGTTTCAGTCTATGAAAGAAGAATTCTGAACTCCCAGTTGGTTTTTCTGTTTCTGATTAAGAGAAATAAAAAGTCCTGGTTGGTTCATGGTTCATATGGTTGTATGTGTTAAACAACAATCTGGACAGATTGTTGTTTCTTTATATGCCCTTGCATATGTGTTTGTGTGTGTGGTAAATTGATATTTATCCTGAATATATGTGATTCTTATAAACTGCAGTATGCCTCTGCAGTCTGACTTGGTCCCTGTTGGTGAGGATCAGAAGCAGCACCTGGAGTTGACCCGTGAACTGGCAGAGCGTGTTAATTATTTATATGGAGGAAGGAAGTGGAAAAAGCTGGGAGGGTAAGAAGAAATTATATTTTGAACATTGATAAATGTTCCTTCAAAATGTTTTATATTGTCGTACTGTTATATTTATTTACATCTCTACTGATGACTTGGTTATTCATATTTTGCATATTGGTCACAGGCGAGGTGGTGCTATTTTTAAGGTGGATTCTCTTTCTTGATTCCTAGTTGAGCTCATGAAGTATCGTTAAATATTCTTTACTGAATGTGTTTTCTTGTGTAGGTTCCAGAACCCCTCATTCCACCAGCTGGAGCTCGAGTTATGTCCCTCACAGATGGTCTTTCCAAGGTTTTACAGACTTTTTAAGTTGTATATAATAGTATCAGGTTTCACAAGATAAATTGAATATATTTATTTCAGTGAGATAAAATGAATATGCTTATTTTGGTGTCAACCATAGCAATAAGTACAATAAATATAATTAAATTTCAAGAAATACCTTCTATAATATTCCAGAATTCTTTTATTTCTTTTATTTGGAGGTTTATTCGAGGGTGTTAATGTTGGGAACTCCAAGAGTTTGAAAGTGAAGAACTTTCTTCAGCTTCCTTATGTTTCTTATACTAAAAGGATAAAATAATAATCCTTTTTACTCATTAACATTAGAAAAAAGGTCTGTTTTAGTATCTGCTGACATTTTTCTGGGGTTTAATCTTATAGATGTCCAAGTCTGCACCTTCTGATCAGTCTCGAATCAATCTTCTTGATCCCAAAGATGTGAGTAGACAAACTTTTTGCCTTTTCTTGACTTTCTTGTTGAACTTTGTGTAACGTTATAATGTGTGTTGTATTATCATTGATTATAATCGAGGGTCTAAGCCTCAATGGTATTCCCTATGCCATGCTGAAGTTATTTAACATCAAGTTCCTTTTTTTTTTTTTTTTTTTTTTTTTCTTTTTTCATTTTTCTTTTTTGCTTTTTTGGTTTTGCTGAACTTAATGTGCAGTTTACTTGGTCAACTGAATTTTTTAATTTTCTGCAAATTGATGTGAATTCTAAATTTTAGCTCAATTTTCTTGATCTAGTAAGAAAATATGAAAAGTCTGAGGCATTACATGCACTCTCCCATGCTTTGCAGCTTTTGCAAATTTTTTCCTTTCTTCATCTGCCAGTCATAATAAAGTTATCATATTTTTCACATATTTACCTGTTGCTCAATGTTTTCCATGATTTCATGCTTTAAATCAACATCAATTAAGTAATTGAAATTGTAAATAAGGATTTGAGTTAATAATAACCATAGGCAAAGCTGGTTACTCAACTTAGAAGTCAGTGGCATCTTTCAGAAGTTAAAATTACTAGCACCACCTATACTACTAGTAACCATAGGCAAAGCTGGCTACTCAACTTAAAAGTCAGTGGCATCTTTCAGAGTTAAGATTACTGGTACCTTCTATACTACTAGTAGCCACTGATTCAACATGTTTTATAATGAAAAAAATAGGATGACGTTGAGGCCAGGATTTATAGTTACTTTTGGTTTACACTTCTGTCATAACTTGACCTTACTAGCTTGTTCGAGAATTTTAATCAAAAAGTACTAGGCATTTTGTAAGAAAAAGAACAGAGGCCAATTTTGGATCATTCTTATCTTGCTTCTGTGGTTATGTTACTAATATGCAAAGCATGTCAGTTTAGAAAGAGAGAGCATTTGATTAACTTTTTGTAGGTATTTGTAACTGCAATAATACAGCTGCCTTCTCAGGATTAGTGTTTGATACATGGGTTCTTTCTAGTAGAGCATTTAAGTTTGCAACTCTTATTGGGTATCTACTAATTCTTAATGATGTTACAGTGTCATGTTTCTCATTCCTCTCTTTCGCCTAATCTTTTTTTTGTTTTTTTTGTTTTTTTTTTTGTTTTCCAGGTAATAGCAAATAAGATAAAACGTTGCAAAACCGATTCATTCCCAGGGTGAAGTCTTAATTTATCCTGATTATAGAAGTCCTCGAGTACCTCTATTTTCTCATTATTATTATTATTTTTCTTTTCCAAAAACAGTTTCCCATATGAGGTAACTCTAATTTGTGTTTTTTTCTTCTGGTAATTCTGACAGCCTGGAATTTGACAACCCTGAAAGACCTGAATGCAACAATCTTCTTTCTGTATATCAGGTCATTTCAGGCAAGACAAAAGAGGTAATTATTTGCACTTAATGAGTGGCAACTTTGATTTGATGATTTGACTGATCATCTCTTTGGTATAAGCATTTTTACGAGCTTTGAGACGTTCCACACTTAAAGTCTCTTTATGAACATTTTCTATTGCAGGAAGTTGCAAAAGAATGCCAAGATATGAACTGGGGCACATTTAAAATCATCCTAACAGATGCTTTGATTGACCATCTGATTCCCATCCAGGTCTCAAATTTTGTATATGGTGCTCTTTTATTCTGAAATAATAATAAAAAAAAAAGTTCATGGTGCACAGTCCTTAATGTGTAGTTGCTATGTTCATTACCTATATTTTTCTTCTGATTAGGTTTGGACGTTGCAAAGCTTGTTTATATAATTTCTGCTGACATATATATGTCCGTGAGAAACCAGTAAAAGTAATCAATTTTGGTTTCCTGTGCAAAGATGTCGTAAAACTTTTATGTGCACTTTTTTGTTTAAAGAGTTTCATTGCTCTGTATGATGTTAGAGATTCAAATACTATGAATAATTGCTGATGTACTAGATTTAACCATTATAGGTGATGCATTTTTTGCATACATCGAAGTCAAAGTTTAGTACTGGGTACTGGTGCTTGTTTGGCAAAATTTTATGAAGCTTCTGTCTAATAAGCATAAAATTTTGCCCGATTCCATGTTTTCTCACGAGGATGTGAACTCCAATTGGTTTATCCACTTTGTTCCATTCTGGGATTCAATGATTGTATCAATATTTGGAGCCTTGGAGGCAAATGATTGGTGTTCGAATGTAACTTTTTTCCTTTGCTTTATGTAGATGTGTTTATATATATTTTTATATTCTTCGTTTTTTATGACAACTGTGCTGAGTGATAGTTTCTTTCTGTTAGAAAGTTGGCCTGCTTGTCTTCTACTGCTGATCTTCAATTATTGACTGTGATGTCCCATCATCATTTAGGTTTTCCACTTTTTCAGGTTCGCTACGAGGAAATAATTTCTGATTCAGCTTATTTGGATAGAGTCCTCAAGGAAGGTGCCACAAAAGCTACAGATATAGCGGATGCTACTCTCAATAATGTCTACCAGGCAATGGGATTCTTGCGGAGATGAGCAGAATCAATACTGGAGGAAGTGTTTTTGTGAAAATATCTTTAACACAGCAACCTCAAAGTTAGCTTTGGATGATCCATCATCGCCCACAATTTTTTGGAGTATACCACCAATAAGCATATTCTTGATGAGTGAAAAAGATAATTCATTGGATGCCCTCACATTCTCCTCGACCTCTCCTGTTTAGACAGGTGCATTTTATTCTTTTACTAATTCACTGGACTTGGTAGCTTTATTTTGCCTTCCTTCCCCCTCATTATTTGTTATTGTGCTAGAATTTACTTGTTAATGAAGCTACTTTTCCTTTTGTGTATTTTGTTCGATATAATTCACTGAGTCTGCCAAAGATAATAACTTTGCCATTTTGTGTGCTACGAGGACAATTGCTTCAATACCTGTTCTTTTTATCCATATAATTGCTTACCATACCTGATTGTTAAACTTTACTTAATCTATGTATTTCATATAGATATGTGGTCATGAACAGATTTACTAGTTCTCATGTCACTTGTTTCTTGGAATATCCTTGGTGCATCATGTTTAGGACTATTTCACTGGTTATTAATCGACCACCGTGCTAAGTCAAGTAAAGTCTATCAGGTTTTTATTTTATATCTACCAAATACTAGTAAATCAATATATGGACTGTGGAGTCTATGGTTCTCTAATACCATGCTAAACCATCCATGAGTACTATCTCAGATCTATTAAATATCTGGTTTTGTTCCGCTATAGAACCTTCTACTGTTGATGACATGCTGGCTAGTCCATTATGCAGCGAACTGTTTCTATTGCACTTTGCTGATATAAGGGTATTGAGAGCATTATACTGTGTGCTGACTGGTGGAGAAATGTTTGTGCTTCTTTTTCCTTTTCAACTTATTTAGAAAACCTGACTTATATAAATGGTTTATCATGTCCACGGTGGGATTCCTATCAATATGGAGATATTGATAGCGAGAAAGAATATTTATCTTTCGGTCTTTCCCATGGAAGGGAACCATTCATATTCTCATTCCGTTCCACTCACCTGCATCCTTTGTTTCTTTTTATAAAGGAGGAGATGTGACCACGCATCTTGCACAAACCATTATAGACTGTGAAAAGTCAATAGCCTTGTGAAATCTGTTCTCTCCTCTCTCTTTCTCTCTGTTCCTTTTCTTAGTGGGCCAAAGGAATAAAGAGAGCATCTCTGCTCAACCCTTCTTTCCATCATTTAAACATATCAAGAATTGCAGTGACGGATGGGCAGAAAATTACACGTTTGTTCATTTAAAGGTGATGTATGTTCTCATTTCAATCGTTTTTCGAGATTTTTTTCTCTACCTATCTTTCCACTTTTGGCAACTTTATGATTTTCATCTGTGACTTGTCTTTGGTTCTCCTGTTATATCATTTCCACTTTGAAGAACTTCACTTGCCAAAATTAAGTATAACGTGTATGTTGCATGCAAAATCGCAAAATTATAATGGATGATATATGGACCGTTATGACCTGATTTCATCTATCATTGTGATACATTTTGGGTGCATGCTTGTGTTAAATGTACTCATTTGCATGTCTCCTAGGGAAGTGAAAATAAGGCTTGTATTAGAAGGTTGCAATTTGATATCAGGAACCTAAACTATCGATAACAAAGCAGGATATATGCGTGTGAGTGCTACATTTATATTCATCGATTCTTTTATTGCTACAAGTATGATTGTTCTGCTTTGTTCTTCTTTCAGATTATTTCTATTTGAAAGTTTGAATCCAGCTCTTATCTGAAAAGTGTTCTCTGGATTGTTTATATCTGAAATTAATAACTAATCTGGTGGAGGATCGTTATTTGTTTCATTCTTCCATCTTTTAGTAGCATGTTATAATTTCGGATTTGAGATATTGAAATATGATTCAAAATCACGACTTCATTGAAATGTGGGTGTTTGGATATATTACTCGATCAATCTTATTTCGTCCATTAAATATGAATTTAAATAGGTGAACATATGGACATGACAAATGATCCGGGTTGGCTTAGTGGTAAGCCTCTTTATACCAAGTTCGAGTCATGACCCCGCCCTCAAATCCTGAAATATAGTAATGGTTTAAAAAAATAATACTAATAAAAGCCAAATGATCCTGGTAAATGGCATGTGAGGAGTTGCTATGGTTCTGACTTTCTGAGGTTCGACATACAGCAGGAGGCAGGAGCTCAAGTTGTGCGCATGCTACCACGAGCTGATGCTTGTTTGCCACGTGGTCATCTATTACATTGTATTTTCTGTATTTTCTATTTTATTCCGTCCATTATGCTCAAGGGTGGCTCTATTCCTACCACAAAATTAAAATTAAAATTATTAATTTTACTCCCTATACCCTTTAAAATACTAAAATTATCCTTTTAAGTATTATTTTTTTAAAAAAAAATTAACATATAGATTTTTTCTCATCACACCCATTTTTCTCATTTTATCCAATTTTCTCACTACATCCATAGTTTTAGAATTTGTAAGAACAAATTTCAGATTTCCTAGGATGTTCTTATTGTTATTTTGATTCAAATTTATTTTAAACATTTAATTCAACGTTAAAAAATTATATAATCAAATGATGAAAAAAAATGTGTTTTTAATTTTTATGAGAATTGGAGACCTTGTAAGTTGTTAGTTGCTTAAGTTAGAGCAACAATATCTTGTTGGCTTCTTGGTTCTCCTGCATGAACTCTTCTAAATACATCCGCAATTGAATAACAAAATAATTAAACAAACAATGATAAACATCTTTTTTTTTTTTTTATAAAAAAAAAAAAGAAAACTACTTTTTCAATCACCAAACAAACCAAATTTTTTCATTTAAATTTTGTTTTGTTTTTATATATATATATATATATAAATCCATCAACTAAGTTTTTCAGTTTACAAACCAATTAAATTAATAAGAATTTATAGTTGAAATAAAGTTAGTGAGTGAGTTATGTTTGAGATCCGTGTAGACATAATCTAGTTCTACAACTGCTTTTATTTTTATTTATTATTTTTTTTTAGAGTTCTACAAGACTATAACTGTAACAATTTTTTATTCTATCACAAATTAAAGTAAACATACCCGAATGTATTTTGAATCAATGAAATCAATTATTTGTTCATCTATGACTGTATGTGAAAAAAATTATATTTCTTGATTGATATTGAGTTTGATTAAATATATATTATTAGGATTTGTGATAGATTGGGTGTTCAACATATGAGTGTACGAAGTAAATTTAATTTCCAATTATAAAGCTATGCATTTTAAGTAATTAAATGTAACTATGTGAAGATATTTCAGAAGAAAAAAAAAGTTTCATTAAAATATTAATATAAGAAGATGTTTTGTGGGTGGCAATAAAAGCCACCTATGCTCGATTGTAAAGACATTTCCGATTATAGAGAGATATTTGATGTTTTAGATTCTAAAAATAGTACTCGGCCCACTCATATGCATCAAAACAATTGATCGTGGGGTACATGAAACAGATTGCATACAATGATAAGAGAAACTTGTGTAGGAGGGTGTCACCACATAAACGATAAGATTGTCCAATATAATTGTATCATATTATAAACTTTTATAGTTTCAAAATCTAATTTATGTTTTCAAAACAAATTATACTATACGATAGAATTATATTGTTAGACTGTCCCACACAAATTTTTCTCGATAGTAGAGAGTATTGGCAAAAAATAAATGATACGTGTTAATATTTTTCTCTATTAAAATTGAAGCATCTAGAAAGAGAATGGTTGGATATCTATACACGTGTAAATACAAAATCCAGCCACATGTATAAAATTAACATATAATTAAATCCAATGCCGTAGGGAAAGATTTATTGGGTATCTTTTTTTAGGAGAAAAACTTACATAGGACGGTCTCATTGTCATTTAGTGAGACCATCCAATGCAAATGTGACATGTGTCAATATTAAATTATATTTTTATATTTCCAATATAAATGACACACTTACATTGGACGGTCTTACTAAGTGACAATGAGACCGTTTCATTCAAGTTTTTCTCATATTTTTTGTAATCTGTTAGTATTATACATTAAAACACTTGATTGTGTGAGGAATATGAAACAGATTGCATACAAGGATAAGAGAAATTTGTGTGGGATGGTGCCGCCACGTAAACGATAAGATTGTCCAATGTAATTGTGCCATTGTAAACTTTTAAAGTTTCAAAATCGAATTTGTGTTTTCAAAACAAATTACGCTACATGGTAGAATTATATCGTTAAACTGTTCCATACAAATTTTTCTTGACCGCAGAGAATATCGGCTAGAGATAAATGATACGTCATACGTGAAAATGGAAGCATCCAGAAAGAGAATGGTTGGCTATATGTACAGGTGTAAATACAAAATCAAGCCACGTGTATAAAATTAATATATAATTAAACCCAATAGTGTATTACGGAAAGATTTAAAATTAATATATAATTAGACCCAATAGTGTATTTCGAAAAGATTTGTTTGATATCTTTTTGGAGAAAAACTTATATGGGACGGTCTTATTGCCATTTAGTGAGATCATCCAATACAATTATGACATATGTCAATATTAAATTATAGTTTTATATTTTCAATATAAATAGCACATTTACATTGGACGGTCTCATCAAATGATAATAAGGCCGTTTCATATAAGTTTTTCTCATCTTTTTTAATAGGTAAGTATTATAAAAATCAATAATTGATTTCCAAGTGAGTAGGATTCAGAATCTTGATGCAATAAAGTAGGCGAAGCCAACGTTAAATTTAACTGACACGTGTACTTTTTCTTTTTATATCCTTGTCAGCGTCTCTCTCCCTTGGTCGGTTGGTCCCTCCTCAACACATGCTATAAATAAATCGGTTTGCAATGGAGCAGAGCTGTATCACAATTTCAAAAACAATATACAAAGCAGAAATAATTTCAAAACCCAACTTTTTTTCTTTTTTTATTTGTCGTTTTATTCACATTTTGTTGACGTTTTGCCGCTTCTCCAAGAGAAATAATGGACAGAAATCACCCGCAACACCAAGTCCTTCACATGAGGAGGTCCCTCTTTGATCAGGTTACTTTCATACATTTCACTCTTCTAATAAAATGTTAATGGTTCTTGGCCATCTTTGAAATCTCAAACTCAAATCCATGCAAAATGGTGAAGACTTCAATATATATATATATATATATTTGTTTCTGTTTAATTGTTACAATTTGAGATTTTAGAAAATAAAGATAAACGAACTCACAACCTAGTTGATGTGGGTGGGTGTGTAGCCGTGTAGGGCATACTACTAAATCAATTTTGTGCTAGTTGTCGTGGATATACCTTTACATGGGTGTCTAGGGCATACTATTAAATCAACTTTGTGTCGGTTGCTGTGGGTGTGAAGGGCATACTACTAAATCAACTTTGTGTTAGTTGTTGTGGGTATACCTTTACATGGGTGTGTAGGGTATACTATTAAATCAACTTTGTGCCAGTTGATGTAAGTGTGTAGGGCATACTACCAAATCAACTTTGTGCTAGTTGTTATCGTATACCTTTATATGGGTGTGTAGGGCATACTACCAAATCAACTTTGTGCTAGTTGTCATGGATATTACTATCAAATCAACTTTGTGCTAGTTGATGTGGGTGGATAGGGCATACTACTGAATCAACTTTATATGTGAAAAGTTAAATTGATAACTTATAATTTCATAAATCTAGTCCCACTAACTCGTCCATCACCATCAGAGTTACTATTAAATCAACTTTGTACTAGTTGATATGGATGCATATGGCATACTACTGAATCAACTTTATGCATGAAAAGTTAAATTGATAACTTATAATTTCATAAATCTAGTTCCACTAACTCGTCCATCACCATCAGAGTTACTATTAAATCAACTTTGTACTAGTTGATGTGGGTGCGTAGGGCATACTATTGAATCAACTTTATGTGTGAAAAGTTAAATCGATAACTCATAATTTCATAAATCGAGTCCCACTAACTCATCCATCACCATCCGAGTTTGATGGTTCTTAATGTTTTTTTTTTTGAATAGTGATGGTTCTTAATTAAACAATCGAAAAGGAGGAACATTTATTCTCGATTCTTTATTATTTTTCTCTTTAATACATTTTTTTAGTGTTTATATAGATTGATACTTGTCACTTGATGAAACCAAAATTGCTTTTGGAAATTCGCACATTCTTAAAAAACTGCATAGTGTGACCAAAATGTGATTTATAGTGTTACTGATTGTTGCAGGGTTACATTGATAAAGAGCAATTTATTCAACTTGAGGAGTTGCAAGATGATGCTAATCCTAACTTTGCTGAGGAAATTGTAACCCTGTTTTATACTGATTCTGCCAGACTAATCCAGAACATAGAGCAGATTCTGTGAGTAACATTTTTTTTTTTTCTTTCTTCATGCATATTCATATATAGTCAAAACACTGTTGAGATGTTGAAAACCATAATGATGAGTTTCATTTTTATATCAATCTGTTTAGGGTCAATAGGCCTATTGATTTTGCTAGGCTGGATGATATATTGCATCAGTTCAAGGGTAGCAGCTCAAGGTAATTAGGCTTTTTATATAAAAGTTTAATTAATGATTATGTTAAGGAAAACATCTAGTGTCTCACTTTTTTGTTTATATGATGTTTAATTACTATTTGGTTTGTAGCATTGGAGCTAAAAAGGTGAAGGAGGCATGTACACAATTGAGAGAATACTGCTCTGCTGAAAACGCTGAAGGGTAATTTTCTTTCGTTGTATATTAAACATGCGCGCGTGTATAAACAAGTTCTCACTGTAATTTTCCCTCATTTGAAGGCTAATTAAGATTTGATTTTGTGCTCTGTGTAGATGCATGAGGACTCTTCAACTAGTCAAGCAAGAGTATGCAGTCTTGAAGAGAAAACTTGAAACTTACTTTCAGGTATCTATCTCTCGTTAGATATACTTGTGTTCTAGACATTGAAACATATTAATGTTATTAGATTGGGACCAAATGCCCTATTTTATAGTTTTTTTTTTATACATTTTTTTCTTTCAGATGGTGAGGCAAGTTGGCTAGATTGAGACTTTGCACGAGATTGCACATCTTGCTCTGATATACACAAAGAACCTTCGTGACTAGCAATATGTGAATTCGTAGATATCTGTTTTCGATATAAGATAAATTCACTATTTTGAGTACAATAAAAGACTTCTCTAGTTTTCTGATTTAATTACCGTGTTCTAGTTATCTAAATCTTATTGCTAATAATACAACTTCTGCTTCGGCTGTTCTATGGTTTTGATCCCATGTTGATGCAATGCAATTATATGCAACGCCTATGTTATTATTGTTAATTGTATCCAATGAAATCATTAGGAATGCACACGAAAGTCGTCATTTGATCATTGATCACTTAAATAAAATAAAAATAAAAAAAGAGCTAATACTATTCCTAAAACATATCTTGAAAAGGTTTTCTTCAAGTTATATTAATTTAGTACTAGATTATTTGTTGCATTCTCATAGTTAGAGATAACATAGGTGGAGGAGCAAGAGAGATAGATACCTTAAATCATTAGCAAAACAGTAGAGATATTTGGTTGGTTAGTTTGTTAGTAGACAAACTTGTGATGATTATAAAGATGAAGAAGAATAAAAAAAGAATAAAGCAAAAAGTTCTTAAAAGTGCTTCTCTCTCAAGTGAAAATGGGAAAAAAAAAATTATCAGGGGAGGGTTGGATTGAGATCATATCTAAAGAGTGTGTAAGTGCGATGTTGGGATCCACTAGCTTAGTGCATGCAAAAGAGTTGTCATGCTAATGATGATGATACTGACTTGTGATATTTCTTCCAACTTTTTTCATAATTCATTGAACTAGAGTGAACATTTTAGGCTTCTGCTTCTCTACCCACCCGTGAAAATACAATAGTCAAAATCATGCTAGGCATTGTCCACTGCTATCGATTTCCTTGTAAATTCTGTACAAAAAGTTGGCTAAATGTATATCAAATGTTGTGACAATATCGACTGCTAGATTAGTAGATTGATGAAACAGTCGTTTTGGGGTGTGTTGTTTTCTAAAATTTATCTATTGTAATATTTTATTGGTCATGTGCCATTAACACAATAGAAACCACTATAGAAAAGCCAGGTTTCGGTTTTAGACCCAAACAAAGGGTGTCAAATGTCACTGTCATGAATCATGATCAAGTTAGCGATCGCCAATTATATGTTATGTGTTGTTGCTATAGCGCATGATACATGTGTGTGTGCTCTTCTATTTTCTATTACTAGACTAGTTTTGAGCAATGGAGTCAGTCTCTCAGAATTTTCCTCTTGTTGGCCTATACACGGCCTCGTGCGGAAAAAAAAATTAAGTGGAAACTTGAAACAGAGTAAACCACTCACTATATATCTAACACTAGTTAGCCTTCCATTTCATTACAAGGTTGCTCTTCTCAGGGTGGTTGTCTTTGTGTGGTTCCTTGTGGGCTGTTGTTAGTAGTGTTTGGATATTTTTTTTATATAAAAATTTTCCTGGGAAAGCTTTTAAGATCTGTTGTAGTCCGGAGAGTGAGTGAGTGCATCACTAATAAACATATACTTGTTAGTGCTAGCTTTTATTGAGGCCACTTTGTCTTTTCAATCTTCTACTTTATTTCTCAAATGATTCCAATTTGTTTGTTCATTGATGAAGCATTTCTGACTTTGAACATTATAATACCCCTCTCAAAGCTCATTTTCTGTATAATTTCTTAGCAAAATAAGTGTTATCTTCCAATCAAATTCTGTGTCATTTTTCTATGGAGAAGTATCCTCAATTGTTTAACACAGAAGACAAAAGTTTGGAACTGAGACTTGGTCCTCCTGGAGAAGACCAGTCTCTGCTCTTCTTTGGTTGCAACAATAACAATAACAGTAGTCATGGAGCCAAAAGAGTATTTCAGGAAATAATGATGTCCGTAGCTGCTGGCAAGGAGGCAGAGAACTGCTCGAAGAGCTGTGGAGTGGCAAAAATACAGCAACACTCAGATAAGAAGGCATGTTCTGGTCTAGATGATACTGCAAATACAACTATCACCACTGGCTCCAGTAAAAGGTTATCATACTTTTTCTTACTATTTATATATATATATATATATATTCTCCATTCACTTGATAGAAAGTTCATAAAAAAAGCAAACTAGCTAGTGTTGAATTTAAGATTCCCACTAAATTTATTACTCTCCTTGTCTCCTTTTTATTGGTGGATTCATGCACTAGACTTCAAGTAGTTCAATTCTGTTATTCTCAAAAAACTCTGAAGAAATGTTTATTGAGTAGTTTTTATTTCATTTAATTTCTGCTCCTCTGATTGTTTGTTTTGGTACAATCAGAACTACTGCAATTGCCCCAGTAGTCGGATGGCCTCCCATCGGCTCGTTCAGGAAAAATGTTGCAAGCAAGCCAGCTCCAAAGGAAGGGAGTGATGAGAAATCTCTGAGTTTCAAGAACAATCAGCTGTTCGTAAAGATCAGCATGGAAGGAGTTCCCATTGGAAGGAAAATAAATCTCAGTGTCTACGACAGCTACGAGGAACTCTCCTTTGCCATTGATGAACTCTTCAAAGATCTACTTGCAGGTGAAGTCTCCCTTCTAGTTTATGGAATCAGACTACACGTCGATCTTTTTATTACTTCCATTTGTGTTTTTGTACACTAAGTGAAACGTTTTCTTGGTTCAAATATGTTGTTATTGGTTAGTTAACGGTTTCTAATTTTAGCTCAAAGAGATTCATCTGGGGATGGAAATGAAAACAACAAGGAACAACCAAAAGAACTCTCAGGTTCCTTAGCCAAATGTGATGAATATACTCTAGTTTACGAGGACAACGAAGGAGACAGGATTCTTGTTGGTGATGTTCCATGGCAGTAAGTAAATTCTATCTTTAAAAAAGTCTTTTGATTAGTACATGATCAATTCAATCAATTTTCCACATCCAGATTGTTGACGAGTACAAATTTGTTGCAGCATGTTTGTGTCCACAGTGAAGAAGCTGCTGGTGTTGAAGACCTCTGAACTCTTGATCAACTCTATGAGCAAGAGAAGACTCCACACTTGATTGTACAGTGAAAATCACAAAGTTCAAATTTCTAAGTGCAGTGATTTCTGAGTCTGGCTTGGTTTTCTTTTAATGTAACATTTGCTTGATTTCCTCTCATTAACATATCTAGCTTTGTCCTTTTTTTCTAGTATAAAGTTTGTAAGTGGAAGTTGCCGGTTAGTTGCTATGATTGTATATATAAAAATATATATATATATATTAGTCTTATTGACTTTACTGATTTTAGTATTTATCATCCATGACCATGAAATTTGATAATGAACTCTCTCCATTTCCTCCTCCTATTTTGTCCACTTGATCATATAGTGCTTGAATTGCTCCCCCAAGTTGACTTTTTGGTCCAATTTTGTTGGCGTTCAATTGATGTGAAAAGATTTCCCTTCATGAAGTAGAAGAAACCGAAAATGTACAAAATTTTAACAGAAGAAAGTAATTATGTGGTTCAAGAATTAATAAAACTGTCCTCATGAGATTTGCTAAGAAGGAAATCAAGGAAGTGTTTTTTCCTGAAAGAGCACTTGATAACCGATAAGTACATGAAAAGTACTTTTCCCTTCCATTTTGATACCAATATTCACAAAATCACACATGGGTATGCATAATTTGAGTGTGGATAATAAATAACTAGTCGGCATATTTATCCCCCTCTTAAAATTTAAGATTCCATAACAATAAATTTCGATGTATCATCGTGGTTAAGGACACATGATCTGTGGAAAGTGAGATATACTGGACATGTATTAAGACAATAAAGGTGATAAGCCTCTCTATTTTTCCACTCGATTAATAAAATTAACATGTTTTATTTCATCGATGGCCTAAGAACACGAGATATTATTTTATAGCTTAAGAAACAAATAATCTACAACATTCGGGGTCAATAATATATAAACCAAAAACGTGAGTAACTATGTAAATACATTAAAGTTGAAGGTCACCTGCGCATAATAACACAAATTATTAGCGTGCTCTTCACGTGCATCCAAAACGCAGCAAAAGAAAACCCTACTGCACACTTCAATTGCAGTTTCCTCTGCATATTTTCTTTCTTCTTGTCTAATAAAAGCCGAGATTTTTTTTCACAGGTAAGTTTCGAAATCGAATTTCTCTATTGTAATGTTGTTGCGAAACTACAATAATACTTCTTGTTTCGTTTGGCTGCAAAGAAATTGTGGGAAAATGAAAAAATAGATGTCTTTTTTAATGTTTACTTTCTCTGTTATTTTGTCATGTAAGCTAAAAACTAGATGCTAGGGTTTTATTATCTTCTTAATTTGAGTGTTATATTTCTTACCGATTTCTTAATATTGTTCATCGATTCGAATTACAACTCGATTGAAGAAGTGTAGATAACAATTTTTTTTTTCTTTTTGGGTTTTCTTTATAAATCGTCATTGTAAAATTAAATTCACTAGCAACTATTATATTTAGGGTTCTAGAGTTTGATATTGTATTATTGTGCTTGTGTTTTTGTAATCATCTTTATTAAATAGATTTAGCTCATTACGAGGTCCCTATTTTGAGTGATTGATGTGAGAATATTCTTTTTTGGTAGAATCGGTTCATTATCAATTAATTATTGGATTTTGTTTAGATTGGGGATATATAACTTGCAATTGGCTTTGCGAATTGTATGTATGGTTGTTTGGAAGATGTTATTTTTTGGAAAAAGATGAAACCTTTTCTTGAAGCTAATCGGATTCTTCAAATTGATTATATTTGGGTTCTCAACTCAGTAGTTGGTAATATATTTCATATGAATAATTAGATGATATCTGAGAAATTGTTTGAAAAGAGGCCACCTTGATTTGGTTGTTTGAAACACCGAAATCGTGGTTATAGTATAGGTATAGCCAATGTGTGAGTTAATGTTTTTGCATATTTTGAAGTAAATGAGTGGAAATTTTGTAATTTTAGGTTTTCTTCTGTCCTTTCTTGTAGGGGTGTTGGAAGACATTATTTTGCGGCAATATAGGTGTAAAAGTGTGCTAAATTTGTTTCCTTTCTACATCTATGGGGACCCCCGAAACCTCTCGAGAGCCTTGCCCTGACCGTATTCTTGATGATCTTGGTGGTGCATTTGGGATGGGTGCGGTTGGAGGCGCAGCCTTCCACTTCTTGAAAGGCACATATAACTCCCCTTCCGGTTCACGCTTAATGGGAGGCACTCAAGCAGTCCGCATGAATGCCCCTCGTGTTGGTGGCAGTTTTGCTGTGTGGGGTGGCCTCTTCTCCACTTTTGATTGCACAATGGTCTATGTCCGACAGAAAGAAGATCCATGGAACTCAATCATAGCTGGTGCTGCCACTGGAGGGTTTCTTTCTATGCGTCAGGGACTTGGCGCTGCATCTAGATCTGCAGTGTTTGGTGGGGTGTTGCTTGCTTTGATAGAGGGAGCCGGGATCATGTTAAACAAGGTTCTTAGTGCGCCACAGAATCTCCCCATGATGGAAGAGCCAGTACCTAACATGTCTGGTGTACCTGGATATCCACCAATGGGACAATATCCAGGTCAAGCACCAGCAACAGTTGAGAGTCCATCATCATCGTCATCGTCATCTTCTCCATGGTTTGGAGGGTTTTTTGGTGGTAAAAAGGAGGAGACCGGGTCAAGCAGTGGAAGTAAGACAGAGGTTCTGGAGAGCTTCGATGCTCCTCCGGTGCCATCATTCGAGTACAAGTGAAATGGTCAGCTTTTTAGGCCAAAACATAAAATTTGCATTGTCACTATAACCCTGGTTTTCAATCAGTATCTCTCAACTCTTCTAACTTGGTTTTTTAGGCTCAACATCATCATCATCTATGTACACCCTGCTATTATCATTACAGGAAATGAAATTTGTTGTTGCCTTCTTTCTCCCTACCCTATCCTGTTGTCTAGCATTTGTGTTTGAATTTGATATGTTTGCAATTGCCAGTCACTGTTTGCTGCTGTGACCACAAACATTCTAAACTATTTGGTTCTCTTCAATTTTTCATGGCTCTTTGCACGTTACTGTTTTGCGATTTTCGTTGGCGGTTTGGCCCAAAATGTAATCTCAGCCCTTATAAATTATAATCCGTCGGGATCTCGGGCCTAAACATCAAGGTTACTCGGAACATAAAACAGCTACACCGTTGGTTCCACTAAGAATGCCGTGCCATCTATAAATGTTACATAACTACATAAGCAAATATCGAATCTAAACCACCAATACATAAGTGCTTATGTCATCAAACATGAATCAATCATAGTCAAGCGTTAGCAGTTAAATATAGATTAATGAAACACGTAATATCATCTATAAATAGATAAACCAACCTTATAAACGATGTATATTCCTTCAAATTTTGTTGTTCTTTTATCTCACTTTTTGTCTCTTTAGAGTCAATATTGATTTGAACGTCGGAGTATAAATGAATACCATAATCGACACTCCTAACCTACCTTTATTTCTTAAACGTATCCCTCATGCTAGTTATTGTCTTGACTTCCAACACACATTCCCTGTACATCAAGCCATGTATCCAAATCTTTATTCGTTTATAATTCATTTCATTAACTATTCAACTTTCACCAATATGACATGATTGAATCTTTGATTTTGATGTTGGCTAATTTTGCTTGTCAATAATAATCATTGTTAAGGTATGTAATGTGACACTGTGACCAGATTTATATCAAAGATATGAACATTAAAGATTTTGTCACATATAATTTGAAACCTACATGGTAAACAATATTCTAGACACAGATTCCCAAATTCAATCAACGAATTAAATGCTTTGACAGATGAGATTGATCCTTAATATATATATATATATATATAAATTCCTTTTTAATTAATTATGGTTGTGAGAAGTTTTTTTTTTACTCGAACTCGCAACCTTACGGTGCAGATACAAGAGATTTTACCACTCAACCAACCTTATCTTGTCACGGTGCAGATACGAGAGATTTTACCACCCAACCAACCTTATCTCGTCAAAACCACCGGTATTGAATTATATAGTTATATATATACTAAGAACTTGTTAACTAAATTTATCTACAACAATTTCTTTTACTAAATTTATCTGTGCGGGTGCGTCATACATGTAGTTCAATACATCTATGGAGTGAGAATACATGAATTTTCAAAAAAAAAAAAAAAAATTCAATAGACAAACAGATTTACTAATAAAATTAAAAATTGTCATATAAAAATTTGATGAACATGATCCTATGTGCAGGGACAGTGTGGACTGCATGCAAGTGCACATTTAGTCACAGCAATTGTTGGGTCAGGAGTGCTTTCACTTGCTTGGGGCATTGCTCAGATGGGATTAGAGGTGGCACTGGTCCGGTTCGGTTCCGGTTTCGGTTCCGAATCGCCGGTTTCAGTTTGGGAGGGACCCAAAACCGAAACCGAAACCGAAACCGAAACCGGAAAAATCGGTTTGGCGGTTCCGGTTCCGGTTTCAAAACCGGCGGTTTGGACACGGTTTTGGGCTGTTTTGGACGGTTTTGGGCGGTTTTTCAAAAAAAAAAAAAAAAAAGTGCCATGTGGCAACTTTTGATTGGTTGATTTTTTTTTAATTTTTTTTTTTTTTATAAACCGGCGGTTTAAACCGCCGGTTTTGGGCGGTTAAACCGCCGGTTTCGGACGGTTTGGAGGAATCCCAAACCGAAACCGGAACCGAAACCACCGGTTTCCAACCGGTTTTCAAACCGACGGTTCCGGTTCCGGTTTAGCCAATCCGGTTCCGGTTAAACCGCGGACAAAACCGACGGTTTAACCAAACCGTGGTCAGCTTTAGATGGGATGGATCTTGTACAGAGTACTAATGGATTCATGTGTTATCAGATAAGATATGATATGATATGATTTGATACGGGTACATTTTAGAGCCTACAAAAATAACTTGAAGATGTGAAATATAGTATTTTTTTTTTACTTGAACAGTTCATGTATTGAATGTTGATCACACAATTTTCTTGAGATATGTTCTTCTTTTACGAAGACTTTGGAGTTTGGACTCTAGACTCAGGAGTCAGGACCTCTTAAATAATCATCACCCTTTTTAAAAAAAATATCACGTCGTCTCTATTATATTATTTTTCTATAGATAGTATTAACTTTGATAATAACTAATTTATTTCTATAAATAGAAATTAAAAATAGTATTTATCATTATATTTATTATTTTATTATAATAAATACTGCTATTTATTTATTTTTATAGAAATAAATTAGTAAGGGTACATATTAACATCATCATGAATTTTAATGCCATAAGCCTTATTTTCTGAACCTTTTTTGAAAGTATAAATGTACTTGGATTAAGTGTGAAATCTGAAATTCTGAAAATAATTACAAGAGTGAATGGGGGGCAGAATATTGTTTGTGGCTCTTAAAAAATACTGACATTAGACTTAAATATATCAAGTCACTGTCTTCTTCCTATCCAGTTTGATTTTTATTACTTAGATTAAGTTTCTCTGCACTGAAACTCTTCTAAGATTTTGGTTCTCTAAATACCGGCAATGACTCGTTTGGATGTGGCACATCAATGTCTTCCTATCCGAATCTCTTCGCGTGCTTACGAGTGTCTTCAACCATATCTATCTAGAGTCGTGGTGGTCAAAGGCAGTAGGCCGATGGCAATCACAATTCTCAATGAAGTCCTTTGAACCTGAAACTCAAAAATAATTGCATCATATTTTTGCTCTCTAAATACTGGTAATGGCTCGGATGTGGCAAATCGATGTCTTCCTACTATTCAATTCTCTCCGCGTGTCATCAACCATATCTAGAGCCATGCATGGTGGTCGAATGCAGTAACCACAACTCTCGACAAAGTTCTCTATCAGATTTTAGCTCTCTAAATACCAGCAATGACTCACTTGGATGTGGCAAATCAATGTCTTCCTCACGTCCGTACGAGTGTCATGGAACCATATCTATCTAGAACCATCAATTTACACTTTGTCAAACATCCTATAATCAAATCCCATATTTCTATAATTTTTTTTTCCTTTATAGCATCTGAATTAGAACATTATTATCATGCTCATCATCAATCACATTGCACCACATCAGCTCCAAGTGATATTAGAATGGCCATTTTTAGTTCTTTGATTGAATAATTACAACAAAAATCAAATCACATCTTTCAATTAATATATTTAGATTGAATATCCTAAGTTCGGATTTTATATCCCCTTAGTTTAAAAAATATATATTTCTCATTGGAAAGTGTTGTTTGTATTCCCAAGAGGAACTTTACATCTACAAGATAAATAAGTCAAATTCTAACATGGTAAGAATAGTTCCACGATATTGTCGGTGTAGATTCAATTTTGCAATAATAATAATAATTCCATGTTATTAAAAACAAAAAAAAACCATTTTTGGTATATCAACTTTATATATATTCCACTTTTGGTTTGTCAACTTTATATATGTTCCACACTGCTTCTTGTTCAAGGATAGAAATTTACAAAGAAAAATAATTAGGATGAGGAGCCTAGAACAAGAAATGGGTGCTTGGAAAGTTGATGATGGAAGATCTGAAAGAACTGGTATTCATAAGTCCTCTCTCTCTCTCTCTCTATATATATATATAATCTTTGTCTGTCACTCATGCATGCAACATTTTTCTCTTTGACTTCAAACTTTAATTTGCATCCATGTTTCATGTTTGATTACCAAATCATCAATACCAAACAAGATTTTTCAATTTCGATTGAAGAACTTGTATGTGTCAGATGAGAAATTTTTTTAGTGTTTATAGAGATGTTGTGGTACGACTGTCTATATATTCTATATAATTGTATGAATTTACATGCGAAATCTCTTTTATTAATTATTTCAATTACCACTTTCATGACTAATTCATGATAATAGTGCATCTATGGTGTGATTATAATTTTTTTTTGAGAGAAAACAATAATGACTAAAAAGGACCACGAATTGTGATTTCATTAGTTTCTGATTTTATTAATTGTTAGTGTAAGAGCAGACTGTTGCATTTAATACCAGCTAATATAGTTGGTGTAACTGTAGACCATATTGTTTTCTTACTTTTCCAAATAAGCAAAGGTTAAATTACTTTCATGTTTTTTTTTTTATTTTTTTTAAATATATTAAAGGATAAAGTATACCAATAAAATTCAAAATTAAATAGATTAAAAAAAATTATAAATAAAAAATTAATACCACCTTCCAAATTCCAATATGGCTTGGTGGTAAGAGTCTGGGACTCCGGGTAGACATGAGTTGGTTTGGGTTGGTTTTGATTATGCCCAAACCAAACCAATTATGAGGTAAAACTAAACCAATAAAAATCGGATTAGTTCGGTTTGATTTGATGGCTTATAGAAAATACTTGCAATAATACTAGAATAACTCAGTGTGTAACTGTAATAGTTAAAAAAATAAATAAATAATTCAAGTAATTGTTACCATTGTCTAATACATATAGGATTACTATAATTTCGTTAGCAGAGTTTGATAAAGCCGAATCATAGAACATATTCATACAATTATGCAATGCGTTTTTATACGAAACATTTTAAAAATTAAGAAAAAAATCAATACTTTGAAAAATAAGTATAAAGGAAAGCGGCAACTTGGAAAGAAATATAATATAACATTAAGTTAAGTTTTTATTATTTTATTTGATATATATATATATAATCAAATTTATAACTCAATTTTTTGATTTAAATATCTCAACCATTGAATTAAAAAGCATATGAACAAACTGGTGGTTGAGATATTAAAGTCAAAAAAATAGAATCAGAAATGAGTTAATATAGTCTGACCGATATATATATATATATAACATATATATATAATCGTAATGGTTTGGCTTGGGTTATGCGGTTTGGTAAATTACAATCCATTAACAACCCAAATCAAATGGGTTACTCAATAATCGGTTTGGTGATTTGGATCCCCACCTTTAAGTAAAAGCATTCATTTAGCTTGATAATATCAGTGGCTTCGACTTGATCATGATATCCACAGCACTATCATATAAATTTTGAATGGCATATATATAGATGATGATATTGCATGCTGATTGATCAATCATGTACTTGCAGGGACAATGTGGACAGCAAGTGCACATATAATCACAGCAATTGTTGGGTCAGGTGTGCTATCACTGGCTTGGAGTATGGCACAGTTGGGATGGTTAGCTGGTGTAGCCACTCTCTTCATTTTCTCAGCCATTTCTTTATACTCATCAAGTCTCTTGGCTGATTGTTACAGAGAGCCTCTCTCTGGAAACAGAAATCACACCTATATGGAGACTGTCAAAACCTTCTTAGGTATATATATATATATAATCCACTAATTTTTCAGAGTAATTTTTATAGCATATGTTGAAAACACTTTTGCCAATTCCAGTTTTGTTGAAACTGATGATTTTCTTTTTATTGGGTGGTAAATGATATCAGGTGGATCAAAGTACATGGTTTGTGGGTTGGTTCAGTATATATTTCTTTGCGGACTTGCGGTAAACTATACGATCACAGCATCAATAAGTATGGTGTAAGTAAATAATTAGCTAGCTACGTAACATTAACATTAAAAGTTAATTTCACGTTCAATTTTTGTACAAAGTACTAATGGTTACATATATATATATCTATATATATTTTCAGGGCCATTAGCAAATCAAATTGTTTCCACAAAGAAGGTCATGGAGCTGCTCCATGCAAGTTCTCAAATAATCCATACATGATTGCTATTGGAATTACAGAGATATTTCTGTCTCAAATCCGAAACTTCCATAAGCTTTCATGGTTGTCCATCATTGCAGCAGTTATGTCTTTTTCGTATGCAGGCATTGGAATAGGACTGTCTTTTGCAAAGGTTGTCTCAGGTATAAATTAACTAATTCTACCAATATTATCTGAATTGAAGTTCTCAAAAATTTGATACTATATATTTTTCTTGTCGTGATCATCAAAGGCTTGATTTTGATCAGGGGAAGGAGAAAAAACTACCCTGACAGGAGTAGAAATCGGGTTGGATTTAACCGTGGCAGATAAAACTTGGAGGATGTTTCAAGCAATCGGGGACATGGCATTGTCTGTCGCATATTCTTTTATCTTGATTGAAATCCAAGTATGTATATATACAAGCAAGAGACTTCAAATAATTAAATGTGTGTTTCAAAATATTAATTGTGATGGAATGATTCTCATGAATTAATGTGTTTTGATGTGAATATTTTAGGACACATTGAGATCATCACCACCTGAAAACAGAGAGATGAAGAAGGCTAATGTGATAGCTACTTCTGCCGCGACAACTCTATACATGTTGTGCGGTTGTCTTGGCTACTCTGCGCTAGGGAACCATGCACCTGGCAACCTCTTGACTGGTTTCGGATTCTACGACCCATTTTGGCTTATCGACTTAGCTAATGTCTTCATCGTGGTGCACCTCATAGGAGCCTACCAGGTAATTAAATTAAATGGACTGACCATTAATTAGAATCATTTCAAGTACTATAAATGTTTAATGTGATCATCTTTGATCTAATCAACCTCGGATATATATATATATATATAGGTAGTGGTGCAACCATTATTCCAGTTGGTAGAGTCCTGGGCTGTTGCAAAGTGGCCTAAATCAAAATTTGTAAACGAGGAGTACCCGTTACGAATAGGAAAAAATAACAACTTCACGGTCAGTCTCAACTTCTTCAGGATTATTTGGAGAAGTGTATTCGTAATGATGGCTACGCTTATTTCCATGGCAATACCTTTCTTCAATGAAATTCTTGCACTTCTCGGAGCCTTCTGCTACTGGCCCTTGACAGTGTATTTTCCATTGGAGATGTACATTTCCAGAACCAAGATCAAACGAGGAACGATCAAGTGGTGTGCGCTTCAGCTTCTCAACTTGGTGTGTTTTCTTGCCAGTTTGGCTGTCGCAATCAGCTCCTTCTTAGGCGTCGGCAAAGCTCTCCATACTTACAAGCCCTTCATGTCTAAACAGTAGCTAGTAATCCGAAAGCTGATCATCTCCATACATGTTATAATAGTTTCAGTAATTTACAAATCATAGTTGTTACAGAAATGTCTGATAAAGTGCAAATTATAGTATCATACATTATGCATATGATCAAGTTCAATAAAATAATAATATCTCTATACCGAGTTTTTAGCGTACTTAAGGGTTTCAGATTGTTCCAAGATTTCGCATCTAATAATTATTATATTAACAAATTTTGCATATTTTAAAGTTTGTTGATGAGTTTTCCTGAACTTTAAATGATTTTTTAATACATATCACAAAGATAAGATCACCGCTTCCACATTTGATATTTGGTGAAAGATTATGTAATTAAATTCAATTTTGTTGCTTCAGGCATGTCTACTATGCTATTTTCTTCACATCTTATTCTTCAATTACTTTAACCCTAATTTAAAAAAAAAAAAAAAAAAAAAAAAACCTAACCCTAAATTCAATCAAGTGTAAATTCTAAATTCTTATTTTCAATGAATCGATATGGAGGACCAGCCATTTGAAACCTTGACAAGTGTAAAGTCACTTTTATTTTAATTTTTAATTTTTTGTCTTTCTCATGAATATATATAAACCAAAAAAAAATAATTGGAGTTCTACCGTGGAGAAGCTAAGTTGAAGATAGAAGTCCAAGATTTTTCTGTGAACATGGTATGGGCAAAACAAGTGCTATTGTGTAAGGAATCAGATTCTATTCTCTGCTGCTCACTATCGCATCAAAACTTCAAATAGGCCACAAAGTGTGAAGAAATGTAAAGAAAACTAAAACAGAGAGAATAGCAGATGACAGGAAAAAGAGAGAAATAGTAAAACTTGAAGTCTCCAGAAATTGTAATTTCTGTGATCAAGTTTGATCGGAAGTTTGAAATTCAGATTTGACGTTAGTAAAGAGACCTGTGATTTTTGTTGTGATGAGCTACCATTGTTTGGCTCTGTAGCAGCTCCAGAAGATTCACCAGCGTGAGAAGATACCATGACGTTTTGTCTAAATGGCTCTGATACCATGAAGAAATGTAAAGAAAACTAAAACAGAGAGAATAGCAGATGACAGGAAAAAGAGAGAAATTGCTTTTCTCATTAATTCAATAATTACATCAGTCGTTCTCTACTTATATCATATGAATTACATGAAGAGCATTTAGAATAACAAACTTTGTAACAGACTTTAGTCACGAGAGAAGTGTGTGAGGGCAGTGAGAAATCTGTTACTGGAATCTGTTACAGGACAGCTGAGGTGGCAGAGTTAGTTACAAGGAAATGCTTCTTGTACAGCTCTAGATCACAGCTCTAGCTGAATGCCATTGTACTCTACTTGATTGCATTGGCTTAGAGTTGTTTGATCATCATCATCAAGCTGGTGTAATTGAGCTTGATGTCTGACAAAGTGTAAGAAGATAGATAAATTTTAGGGAAAACGTGAGTATACTAATCCATCGGGTTATCCGAATATATCCATACTTGAGTCGATACACTACTTGGTAGAGAACTCCCTAGAATTACAAGAGGATTTCGACCCGGGTAATACGGGGTACAATTATCATCCCTATTTAGGCGTACACACACAATAATATCATGCCATGTGGTGTTTTTATTTATTAATAAGAGAGATTCATGCCACATAATATTTAATGGTACAAGCCCACTGATATGCTAATTAAAGTTACTAATAACTCAGAAGAATCCCCATTTAATACTACAAACTTTTTCCTTTTTCTTTTCAGAATAATATTAATGCAACTGCAAACAAAGCCATATCAACACTTCACGACGTGTTAGTCTCATTTTATAAGTACTGAGTAGTCTCATTTCATGTGTTCAATATTTCCCACAGTTTCTTCTTCATTCTTCAAGGAGAGAAAATTACAAAGAAAAATAATTAGGATCATGAGGAGCCTAGAACAAGAAATGGGTCCTTGGAAAGTTGCAGAAGGAGAGGTTGATGATGATGGAAGATCTAAAAGAACTGGTATTTCATCTTTCTCTCTCTCTCTGATAATAATCTTTTTCTGTCACTCATGCATGCAACACTTTTCTCTTTAATTACTTTGAACATTAATTTTGCACATTAGATTACAAAATCCATCGACAACATCAAACAAGATCTTTCATTTCTCAAATGGTTACTGATGATGCAGTGCGGTCTGAAATCTGAATTTACAATAAAAAAAAATAAAAAAATAAAAAAATAAAAAAAATAATTGGGTGAATAATTAAATGACTTATTCAGATTACTGTTTCAGTGTGTCAGACACGTAACACGTTGTTGTTTACAGTTTAACAAAAATCATATGAATAAATTTTTTTTTTCTTTTTAGGTTTGAGAAGATAAAATAATGAGTGATGCTATTGACAATCCATTAAATTTCTTTTCACACTCCATTTTAAATTATTTTTATTATATGACAAATTTATCCTAATTAAAATTACTAACAACTACAAAGAAATTCTAAATAAACTACGGAACAATTTTGCTAGAGTTCGATTTTTTTTTTTTTCTTTCTTATTGTGTTTCTCGAACCCTAAAACTTTTTTTTCTTCAATATCATTAAATTTTTATTTGATTCTGAAGTGATGAGAATGATTTAAAACAAGAAACAAACAAATCTTTTTAAAGTGTGACTTTTGCTGCTTTTTTGTTTAAATATACAAACGACAATAACAAAAAAAATTGCAGATTTTTTTTTTTCAAGTGTTGTTGACTCTTAAAAATTTTGAAAAAAAAAAAGTAAAATGAAGAAAAAAAATTCAAAAGCTTAACAGCCCTTTTATTTGCCTTTTTTTTTTTGACAAGAATGAATGAATGGCTTTCTCCCTCAAATCATGATAATTGAAATATTCAATTAAACAATAATAATAATTTTGAAACAAATTGATTTTAATAAAAATTTAGGTTTTTATGATGAATTTTTTTTTATTATTATTAAAAAAAGGAGTGTCAAAAGATAAAAAGGATAATTTTGGAAAAAATGAAGTGTATTTAGATTTTTTAAAATTTAAGTTTTTATAATGAAGTGTATTTAGAAAAAAAGTATGAAAAGAAAAAACTTGGATTGTAAGGAGAAAATCTCTAAAATAATAAGTTCTTTACGAGAGTTGTTTTAACTTTTAATCTTTAGTCTTCACAAAAATTTCGGCCGAACTTGTTTGCGCGGTTGCCGGTTGCCGGTTGCATGTAATGGTTTTTTTTTTTTTTTTTTTTTTTTTTTTTTTTTTTGTGAAGAATTTAATTTCAATTAATGCATACGTGGAATGATTATCATTTTCAGAGATTATTACATTACTTAATGATAAAACGACAAGGAATAATTGTAATGCAATTAATTACATTGTGTTAATTTTAGTATACATATGTACAGACTGTTGCATATTAATACCAGTATTTAATATAGTCGGTGTAAGCTGTGAGCCCTAGTTTTCTCACGATTTCCGGAATTAAAAGGGGAAAAAAAAAATAGTGGTGCTGTCGGCACATCCACTACTGAACTATTTATACCCACTTTTTAAATTATTTAGTATTTTTATTTTTTTTCTTTATCAAATTTACAATTTTTATTAAAAAAATCTTTTATAAAGTAAAACTAATAAAATCTCATTTTCCTTATTTCAAAACCCTAATGATAAAAAATTTAATGACATAGATTATTTCAATGTTTACTATTTTTGTTTATATTTTCTTTCAGATCTCGATCTAATGTTTACCATGTTTAGTATTTATTGATTTTATTGTTTCACATGTTTGTTTTATTTTTCTTCTCAAATTCTAGATCCATGTTTGCTATTTTTTTCTCGGTTTATTTTCTTTCAGATCTTTTAAAGTTCTAGTTATACTATAATTTGTATCAATTATGTTGTAGATTTTATTCCTGATCTTCCAAAGTTAGTTTAATATTAATTACCAAAAAAAAAAAAAAAAAAAACCAAACAAAATCACACCAAGAATCGCAACTAAGAAAACCTAATCTCTGACAAAACGAAACCACACCAAAACTCTAATTCAGTCACTCAAAAAAAATTATTAGATGATTAATATCACACTCACAATCTACCACCAACAATCCAATCAACTATAGAAAAAAAAAAAAGTTGAATATAATAAAGATGGTTTTACCACGAAATAAAAAGGAAAAACAAGTCATGCGAATGGATGTGATAAAAACTATATATAAATATTAGAGATGAAGTGTATTTTTTTTTTCTTTTGAAAAAGATATGGGGTTTATTAAGTTTGAAAACAAGTAAAAGGGTAGTCTTGGAAATAAATCACAAATATTAATAAAACCCTCTCCGTAGTGGAGCCATCCTCCGTGGTGGAGCCACCATCCAAGCCAATTTTTTGTTTTCATGTTAAGAAAATTATAAGGAAATTTTATTTATCTTTGACCTCAGAATTTTTGTTATTTACATTTTCATTTAATTTTTTTGCCATGGCCCCCCAAATCCTCAAAGTTTAATGAAGCTGGCTTCGAATCTGACAGCACATGTAATGTTTGATTTCATCAAGTCTCGATAAAACCCTAGGTCACCACCCTATTATGACATTCAACTTTGTAACCCCCAAATCGTGAGGCGAGTGACATGGATGATACCGGCCACAACATAAGGGAATATGACTAATTTCTTTAAATTTACCCTACACCTTAAACAAAAAGGGAACTAATTCTTGTTATATAAAATTTTGAAGGATATTTGTGGATGAAATTGCTGATATACATATGTATGTATATATATATATATATGTGCAGGGACTATGTGGACTGCAAGTGCACATATAATCACAGCAATTGTTGGGTCAGGAGTGTTGTCACTTGCTTGGGGCATTGCCCAAATGGGATGGATAGCTGGTGTAGCCACTCTCTTCATATTCTCAGCCATTACCTTATATACATCTTCTCTCTTAGCTGATTGTTACAGAGCTCCTATCTCTGGAAACAGAAACTACACTTACATGGACACCGTCAAAACCTTCTTAGGTATTGTATTTTTTTATTATTAGCACTCTAATTACAGTGTATGATCATAAAAAAGGATTCTGAAACTGATTTTGATTAATGATTGATCGTGCCAAAATTGTGTTACATTTTGGCCCTCAACATCATGTCCTTTAGCTTGTTTTCGAGTGTATTAGGTGGTTTAATGTGTTTTGTTGAGCATGTGTAGGTCCATTCCATTTAAGTGATGTTAAATCTTATTTTGGACAAAAAGAAGTCAAAAGACGGAGAAAATGATCAAATTGGAAGAACCATGGAAAGTTGATTTTCAGCCAGTGCAGAACAGCCAAGTTTCGGGGCCTATATCTCTTAGCTCCGATTGAATTGTGTGTCCTAATACCTATGGATTGAAATCTCCAGAAGTCTAGTTTCCGGCGCACTTTTCGGATCGCAATTCCGATGTTTCTAGAAGGAGTTATGCCCATTTCCGTAACGGTGCGCGAGGTTGAGAAATTCCTGGTGTGGTCGCTGTCAAGGTCGCCGCCGCCCATGGCCACTTTGCCAGCTACCTATTTTTTGGCTCAAAGGGCAGTGATGTTCGCTGCCAAACAGGTCGCCGCCACCCGCAGCCACTTTGGCACCCACTTTTCTCATGTCAACAGGGCAGAGATGTTGGCTGTCATGTTGGTCGCCGCCACCCGCAGCCACTTTGGCACCCACTTTTCTCATGTCAACTGGGCAGTGATGTTCGCTACCAAGCAGGTCGCCGCCACCCACAGCGACCTCCACGGCGACCTTTCGTGCCAACTCAGCAAGTGACGGGTTTCAGACCCAAATTTTGGCACCTAGTATAAATATTCCCTTTTCTTTGTGATTTCACACACACTCTTTCATCTTTACATCATTTTCTAACCTAGACCCAAGAATCATCTCTCCAAAATCCCTTCACCTTCCATCACCTTCTCTCACCCAAAAATCAACCAAGATTCCACCTTTTTACATTTTTCCACCATTTTCTTCAATATTACCTTCACATAACCATTTCTCATCCATCCTTGGAGGTTTTGCAAGTAAGAAGAAGAGGAGTCTCAAGAGGGAGCTTTCAACACAATGGGTTTTCTCTACTCTCTTGTTTTCTTCTTTCTTTTTCCTTTGATGTGTAACTAATTTCTTAGCTAGGGGATTGATGTAACCACATTGGACTACTCTATGTAATTAATTAGTCTATTCTCTAATTCAATTTGATTTTAGTCTCAATTATTGAATCAATTGCTCTAATTTCTCTTCCCATGTTTTGTTGTGACCACAAGGGATGTGGGTTTGAGAATTGGTTTATTTAAGGTGTTGAGAGTAGGTGTGGGTGACCATCCCATCTAATTCTCTCACAAGCTTAGTAATTGGGAGTGTTGGTTTATGCATGACCATGCTAGACCAACTTGGCTAGAGTTTTAAGGATAAATGAAGGGATTGACCATTGCCTATTACATGACCATGTGTGGGTAATGGAAAAACCTAGAGCTTAATGGATTTATCTTAAAACAACCCTAAAATTGGATTGAAGTGCCTAATGAGACTAAGTGAGGACATTGAGTGGTCTAAGAAGGTTGCATTGATTCCCTAGTGTTTTCTCCCATATAACCATACGTTGTGCGTTCATTATTGTGTTTAGCTTAGTTTTTAGTTGCAAGATTACATTTTTATTTCTCAAGTTTGCATATTTAATTTCAAGTTTGCATTTTTATTCATCAAGTTAGCATTTTTACTTTACAAGTTTACATTTTTAAGCAATTTCAAGAAACCAAATCATTTTCCAAACCCCAAAGCATTATGCAAATTTAATTTTCATGCACTTAGAGTAAATTTCTCCTAGACTAATTAGTTTTCAACCTATTGAATCACCGATCCCAGTGAACGAACTTGATTTAAATTGAAAGTGAACAATCTTTACTACATCAATTTTGGCGCCGCTGCCGGGGATCGGCGTAGATTCATTAGTTGAATCTAGTTAGTTTAGTTTAGGTAGTGTGTGTCATTTCACTTTATAGTTTTATTTTAGTTTTTGTATCTCTTTACTTCGTTGGTAGTTTTGTTTCTAGTGTTTCAGGTTTTTCAGGTGCATGCACGGACGCCGTTCGCAAGGAGGATTTCTGTTCCCTGCCAACGACGACATCAACCGTGTGGGTTAACTTGCTAGACACTTTGAAGGGTTAGACCTTGTGGTTGATTTGGGAGACATCCGTACTACAGAAATGGAAGGAGTACGTGAATTAGATGGACAAGGTCCTCTAGGGGAACAAGATGCTAGAAATGAGCGGGTTGTACGAGAGAGTCCACCGGGTTCTCCTACACGTGGACTAGACGAAGATATAAGGGCAATGAGGGAGTCCGGTCAACCAATGCTTTTAACCCAACCATCCTCAATCGTGCTAGATGCGGTGGCAAGGAGCTACGAGTTGAGGAGTATGCACATAAACATGCTTCCATCCTATAGCGGCACAGATATTGAAGACCCTCTTCAGTTCATGAAGGACTACCAATCCATTGTAGAGAGCTTTCCAATAGGCCGACTCACAGAGGAACAATTGAAGATGAGGTGCTTTCGATATTGTTTGAAAGATGCGGCCAAGACTTGGTTTGGGTCATTGAGAGCCGGAGTTTTCACTACATGGAATGAGGTGTGCCAAGGATTTTTCGGTAGATTCTTCCCTGCCCCTAAGACAAAGGATATCCGGATCCAAATTGCGAGCTTCAATGAGGAGAAGGTGAGCCCTTTCATCAAGCTTGGAGAAGATACAAAGAGCTCTTAGAGCAATGTCCACCCCACATGATATCGGAAGAATATAAGGTTTGCACCTTCTATGACGGATTGACACCCTTCACTCAAGCACTTGTTGACAACGCTTGTGGAGGTGTCCTTACCAAGAAATCCGCAGCAGAGATCACCGAGATTTATGAGACATTGGCTCTCAACTCCTACCATAAAGGCACAACCGCTAAAAAGGGAGGTAGGTATGGCATTGACCGGAGTACGGAGGTGGCCATTCAACTCTCTACTATGTCAAAGCAAATGGAAGCTCTAACCAAGACTGTGAGTAAGCTACAAGCCGGAGCAAGCCATGTATGTGATGGGGGTCACCATTGTAGAGATGGGAATCAAGTTGAAGCGGAGGAGGCACAAGCCTTGAACTACCAAAGAGGAAGAAACGATCCGTATTCAAACACTTATAACCAAGGATGGCGGAACCACCATAATTTCTCCTATTCCGACCCAAACACCGCTTTGAATAGTCATCAAGTCACTCAACCGAACACTCAAGGATTCAACCAAGGAGGGTATAACCGAGGCAACTACCAAGGCCAAAGTTCAAACAACCCACCTCAACAATGGAACAACTCCACAAGTCAAGACAACACGTCCTATCAACCAAGGAAGCCATCATTGGAGGACATGGTGACATTCCTTGCTCAGAGTTCTCAAGTCACCGAGCAAAACTTGAACAACTTCATACAAATGTCCGACAGGAAGTTTACCAACTTGGAGGCATCAATGAAGAAGTTGGAAACACAAATGGGACAAATATCCGACACGGTACACCGAAATGAGCCGGGAAGATTTCCTAGCCAATCCGAGCAAGCCAAGTCAATGACGGTTTTGAGAAGCGGCCGGGTGCTAGATACCGAAGATGTTGGTGAGCCGAAAAGAAGGAAAGTCAAGGAGTCGGAAGTTGTGAGTGAAGAGGATGTTAGAGTGGAGGAGGAAGAAATAGTGGTTGAACCGACACCGAAGAAGACCTCCGTTCTACACAAGTCACCAAACCCCTATATACCGCCGATTCCATATCCGGGAAGAGTAGCAAGGGACAAGCTAACGAAGTCGTTCAAGGACATCTTTGACATTCTCTCGAAGGTAAATGTCAACATACCTTTGCTTGATATGATAGAGAAAATGTCGGCGTATGCAAAGTTTTTCAAGAGCCTCCACACCAACCGGCAAAAGTTTGGGCCAAATCACCAAGAGTACATGGCGGGGAGTGCTAGTGCCGTATTGCAAAAGGAGCTTCCTCCCAAACTCAAAGATCCGGGGAGTTTTTGTATCAACATCACGGTTGGAGGCACCAAGCTTGACAGGGCAATGTTGGATCTAGGGGCTAGCATCAATTTGATGCCTTTCTCCATTTACAAGCATCTAGAGTTGAACGAGCTCAAGCCCACCACAATGTCACTCCTCTTAGCCGATGGTTCCGTGAGGTATCCTCGAGGGATTGTGGAGGATGTATTGGTACAAGCGGACAAGCTCATCATTCCAGCGGACTTTGTGGTTCTAGACATGGACGATGTGAGCGGGGAGACGAATATGAGACTTATCCTTTTAGGTAGACCATTCATAAAGATGGCAAGGACGATCATTGATGTATATGAAGGGAAGCTTTCCATGACCGTCTTGGATGAAACGGTAGAATTTCAAGTCTTCAAGTCAGACTTACGGGACATTAGCTCAGTTGATTGTTTTGCCGTGGATACACTTCCGTTGCAAGACTACTCTAAGAATGCAAATGAGTATCTAGATGAGATCTTTGCCCTTTTTGAGGACAAAAGTGAGGAAGATGTTCACAAAGAAGATACATATGACAAACAATCATCCTCGGAAATCATTGAGCTTAAAAGTGAAAATGCCAACTTGAAGATGGAATTGGAAGCCCTTAGAAAAGAAAGGGATGAGGCAAACAAGAGGGCGGAAGATCTTGCAAGGCTAGTAGAAGAGCAAGAGGAATACTTTGCCCGAAAGACAAGGAAATTGCAATGGCAAGTGGAATTGAAAGACAAGACGATTGATGCCATCAAGGAGGAATTGAGTGGGAAGGAGAATGCCTTGAAGGTGTCAAAGGTAAAGGAATGTGATTGCTTGGTGGAGCTTGAAAGAGCCGAGCAAACAATTGAAATGTTGACCAAGGAAGCAAGCAAGAAGGAAGAAACTTTGAAGGTCAACACCATCAAGGGAAATTCAAACCATCTGAATGCAAGAGTTAACAAGACCAAAGGTAGTCCTTCTTATTTTCCTTACAATTGTTATTTTTGCAACACTAGGGGTCATAAAATAGCCCATTGTGCTAAATTTATTGAAGTGTGCAAAGAAAAACAAAGCATGCCTATGGGGAAGCCAAAGAGAATTCGGCAAGTTTGGGTCCGAAAGGACAAACTTGACCAAGTAAAAGAGGCTATTTTTGATGAAAAGAAAACTCTTGATATGAAAGAATGTCCTAAACTTCTTGATATGAATGGTGGTAGTACTAGTGGAGTAAATCCACCCTTTATTGTATGAACTTGCTAATGTGTTTTGTGCTTGTGAAGGTTGTTATGTCTTCTAAAGGAAGCGTTTTTGGAGTAATGACTACACGTGCACACAATTTGGAACATGGCTTTGTGGAGCCAAATTTTAGTTTTTTGCATAATTTGAACATTTTAGGGTTGTAAATAATTTGAATATTTGCATAGTTCTTTTGGTTCTAAGATAGTTTTTGTAGCTCGTGTTGATGAAGCTAGGTTCTTATTCTCTCAGATTGAAACACCGACAACTTGCAAGTCTTGGAGGGACAAACAAGCCGAGAGAACTCATAAAAAGAGCGAGAGCCGTGCATAGTTGACAAAAGCTTTAAATCAAGTGGAGAATGAAGTTTTGGCGCTTAAAGAGCCATAGTGCTCTCACTATGTCTTGCCTAGACGTTAAATCGTGCGCTTGGTGGGAGGCAACCCACCTAGGTACTTTCAGATTTTTGAGCATGTTAATGTTATGTAGTGCCCTTTTCAGATTTTAGAATCAATTAGTGTTAATGTTATGGACAAATTCATATTATGGAGCATGTTATTTTCATATTCAGATTAGAATTTGTGTTAATGTTATTTTCAGATTCAGATTATGGGGCATGTTAATACTTCAGATTATCTTGCATGTTAATGTAAAAAAGGATGTCAAAATTCCCATTACATTCATCATATATTTAGTACATTCATCACATATTCAGTACATTCATAAACATGTCACAAATTCAAATTACATTCATGTACATTTTTAGTACATTCAAACAGGTTACTGAGTCATGCATCATAAGATTCAGCTTAGTTCCATTAAGAACCGTTGGATTGGAATTCACATCTTCAACTGCAGTTTCTAATGCAACTTTTGCCACTTTGTAGAGCTTCCAGGGGTCTTGTGGCAACCTCTGTTGCTGCTATTGTTGAAGTTCGGAGGATTCGAGAATTTGCGATTTCCATTTGCTAATTTAACCAAAATATAAGATTTGTTCAGTTAAATAAGTGGCATTACATTCAATAATTGCAAATAAATAAATAAATGAACCTATTGTTAAAAAAGCAAAGACCAACTAATAGAATTTACTGCGAAAAAATCCTCAAAAGTAAAGTCTGTATAACACCTCCAACACTAAAAGTAACACCTCAAAAGTAAAGTAAAATGTGCTCCTGTTTTGGCAACTCACAATTGGTTAAAAAACTAAAATTCCTCAGCAAATTACAACACCTCCAACACTAAGCTCAAAACCATATAATAAAACAAATATAGAAATGATATGAATATGCAAGATGTAAAGGTTTAACACATACAAGATATGAAAACATAAAACTTCGAAAGAAGCAGTTCCCATCTCCTCGTGTACGCCTAATGACAGCATATTGTTCACCAAGTATCTTCAAAAGAAGCAACAATCAGTTTTCAAGTATTATAACCTTTACCAAAATGATCCACAACACAGACCCATAAAATGAAAAACCTTGATTTTCTCCAACAAGATAGGACTGCCCGATTGATACTTAGCTGTTAACGCAGAGATGGGCTCCTGCGAAAAATACATCATCATAGATAATTGCACATCATTACCACAAATCAATCATCACTAACCTAAAACAATCAAATAATCTGAAAGTTGCATAGTCAAAATTACCTAGTTGTAGGTTCAAATCACACACACACACACATGCCTCTTAAAGGTAAAAACATATCAAACCATCAAATTCCACTAATATATACACATAAAACAATTAACAATCAAAGACAAAAATTCCCAGATAAGTCATACAATGTAGCAAGAGAAAAATCTTGCCTTGTCAGCAACGAAGGGGATCTCCAATAATAGCTTCATCACCGAAACTCCCCCAATCTTCAAACTCACACGACGTCGCACCACCACCACCACCACCACACTCTTCCTGATTCTGCATCCTCCTAACACAAAATCATATATAGATACATATATTCATTTAGAGTTCGTTATCGCAAAATTTTTAGTCATCAAAAAACGATTGAAACATGATAGAGCCCAAACAGACAAACAAGCAAAAAAACCAATTTCAAGCAACAACAAAATTATGAAACGAAAAAAAGAAAAAGAACCCAGAAACAAGAAGGTGTACCTAGGGATGGGTATGGAATGAAATTTGAATTTTTCGTTACTTTTCGTTGTGATTGATCGAATGAATACCAATGAGAGTGAGAGTAGGCAGTGACACAGTGTTTGGTGTGATCTCTGAAGGGGTTTTCTTGTTTTTTTTTTTTTTTTTAAATGATTTATTTTTTATTAATCTGAAATCAGAAACACGATTTTGGAAGGGAGAAGAGGGACTTGTGTGTGGTGAGGTCTAATTTCCTTAGTGTGTTTTTGCTGACGTGTCAACTTGTGATAGGAGGGCTGCTAATATGGGTTTATTAGCCTGACCGCTGCGCAACTTTTCTCTATTGCAAAACACACCACATGGAGGGTGATCCAGCAGATGCCCTTTTGGTCCAGCAGACAATACCCTTTTGGTCAAAGCATTTAGGAAGATATTAAACTTGTGGATGTTTCATGTTTGACATTAATGAATTTAATTCATTGTTAGCAGAGACTGGAAAGGAGAATTTATTTATTTATTTATTTATTTTCTTTATATGAGAATGTTTTCTTTATACAGATAGAGAAACAATCGATAACTACATGTGTTTTGATCTAGAATGAATGAGACATTTTGGTCAAACTTAATTTCCAAAAGATATAAAAGTCATTTGAAAGCAATAATTATATAATTTGCTACCCTATAATTTGAGATTAAACGGTATATGTACGGTCCGTTATCTACCCTAACCATATCAAAAAGAAAACTCGATCTAGCTCCCCACATATATTTATAAAATACATATGGTGAGAGTCGAACCTCCTACCATTAATGCTATATATTAGGTGATGCATATAAATATATCTTAATGTTAATGGTAGTTTGCCTATCTAAATATTTCAGTCTCCAGTCAAAGATTACAAAAGAATCCTCAAGAGTTTGAAGGCATGTTAATTGGATAATTAGGATCTTGTCTTACTTTTTTCTTTTTCTTTTTCTTTTTTCAATTTGTCCTAGTTCTTCCGACAGAATCAGTAGTTCTCTATAAATTTATGATTAGAATTTTAGGTACGAGGATATTTAATTTGCAGCTTTTTAAAGTATGGATTATATCGAAAATCAACTTTATGGATTATATCGAAAATCAACTTTACAGTTATCAATTTCATTAATTTATAATTTAAATGAAAAATAACCCATATGTTGTAATAAAATTGAAAAATAGGGAACAAAGCTTAATTAAATAACAAATGAATAAATAATAAAAATACAAGAAGATAGAAGGAGATGAACGAGAGAGATATGAGAAGAGGAGAAATAGAGTTAGGCGTGCCTTTTGTTTTATATTCTGATATCAACAGTGGAGAAACAACAACCAACCTTTACAAATACAAGCCATATATATAGGCAATATCATGAGGGGTTTATTGCAATTAGCCATCTCAATTGACACATGAAAAGCAAAGAAACACATGCATAATAATGACATGTGGAAATCCACCAATATACAATACTTCCTTTTGAATTTCCATAATTTGTATTTTAATTTGCTAGGAAAAACCCAGTGGGATAAAAAAAAACCTTAGCAAAATATATACAATGATCTTCTGGATCAAGTTGTGTGGATGTGTTTAAAACCGCCTCATTAAAACCTTCCCGGTAAAACTTAGTGGGACAAAATCTGGTAGAAGGAAAAAGAGTACAGTACACATATGTCAATTCAAAATTTTGCTCCCCCTGATTGAACGCTCCCCCTGAATGAAACTTCAAAATTAATCCTATAATTTGCAGAGTCGACGCATAACAATCCCATATACCAATTTCTCAAAAGTTGTTGTAGACAATGTTTTGGTAAACAAATCTGCAAGATTATCTGTAGACTGTATATTTGTCGGCTCTGTTGAAGTTCATGAGTATAGAAGAATTTAGAAGAAATATGTTTTGTTCTGTCTCCTTTGATATATCCCCCTCTAACTTGAGCGATACAAGCCGCATTATCTTCAAATATCGGTGTTGGCATTCCTGTAGATAATGAAAATTCTCATGTATTTTGAATATAAGAAATTACTAACCTTAGCCACACGCATTCTCGGCTTGTTTCATGAAGTGCAAGGATCTCAGAATGATTAGATGATGTAGAAATAATAGTTTGCTTTGTGGAGCGCCAGGAGATTGCTATGCCATTATAGTTAAAAACATACCCCGTTTGTGAACAAGCTTTATGGGGATCAGATAGATACCCGGTATCAGCATAACCAAATAAACCTAAAAAATTGTTAGATTTTGAAAAATATAACCCTAAATCTTTTGTTCCACGAAGATAACGAAAAAGATGTTTGATCCTATTCCAATGTCTTCGAGTTGGTGCTGAACTGAATCTAGCAAGCAAATTTACTGAAAATGTGATATCTGGTCGAGTACATTGAGCCAGATATAATAAGGCACCAATTGCATTGAGATATGGTACTTCAGGACCAAGTATCTTTTCACCATCTTCAAGTGGTCGGAATGGATCTTTCTTTGGATCAAGGGTTCTAATAATCATAGGAGTACTTAATGAGTGAGCATTATCCATATTAAATCTTTTCAGAATCTTTTCAATATACGCTGATTGATGGATAAGTATTCCGTCTGATTTATGCTTAATCTCCAGACCGAGACAATATTTTGTCTTTCCTAGGTCTTTCATTTCAAAATTTTTTTTCAAATATTTAACGGTTTTCAGGAGCTCTCCAGGAGTTCCAATCAAATTCATATCATCAACGTAAACTGCTATAATAGCGAATCCAGATTCTTATTTCTTTATGAAGAACACATGGGTATATAATATAATTATTATATCCTTACTTTATCAGATATTTACTGAGACGGTTACACCACGTCCGTTCAGATTGTTTTTAATCCATATAAAGATTTTTGTAGGTTCATCAAATACAGATTACGAGATCTCGGTTTACATGCTTCTGGCATTTTAAATCCTTCCGGGATTATAAATATCTGCATTGAATGAATCATATAGATAAATGATTACTAAGTTTAGAAGACGTATTTCAAGCCTTATAAATGCAGCCAAATTTATCAAAAATTTGAAACGTAATTGTATTCATCACTATTGAATACTAAGTTTCTGTGGAAATCTTGTACTACGAGTCGTGCCTCATATCTTAAGATCTCATTTTTCTCATTACGTTTCCATATAAAGACCTTTTAGTATCCAACTAGTTTGACATCTTCAGGTGTCTGGAGAACTATTGGTCTAAATACTATATGTTTGGCTTATGAAGTCAATTCTTCTTGAATTGCTTCTTTTCATTTAGGCCAATCATGCCTTTGTCTACAATCATCGATACTATGAGTTTCATAATCATCATTTCATAATCATCATTTCAGTAGCTACTGTATTTGAAAATGTATCACTTATGATTGTTTCTTTACTATTCCACATCTCTCATATATGATTTATAGAAATTTTCTCAATTTCAATATACTTGAATCTATATTGAGATTTCTTCCATTTCAATGGATTTAGTCACTTCATGGACTTTGTGTCTCTTTAGATATATCTAACTCTTATAGAGTTGATTTAGAGAAAGTGGATGTATTCATAACTCGAGTCTTGTTTATATTAGGATCCTGATAATTTATTTTTCTCTTCTGGGAACAATACATTTCGAAATAAAATGTTTACAAACTTATGATATGCATCAGATGATTTATTTGTTGTATTCTACCCAGATCGTTCTTCAGGAACAATCACCCGGTCGGGGTTTATGAGATAGCAACTTATAAAATTTTGTCACCTTTAGTATATCAAATAACTGATTAATAATTATCTGATGATCAATTATAAAAAAAAAAATGAGCATGTCTATGACCAATTACATGTTGTAATGGTAAGTAATAATGATAAGCAATGGGTCAGAGATGAATAGAATGTCTCTATATAAAAATTGGTAATTGTATCGAAATAATAAAGTTTTCGCAATTACCTGGAGATGCTTGATAAGTGATTATACTAATCCATTTTGAGTAAGAACATGTGAAACTGGATGTTCAACATCAATCCCAATTGATCTGCAATATTCATCAAATGTCTTGGGAGTAAATTCAATCAGTAGCATTATCAACGCGGATTGATTTGATCTGATGATCGGGAAAATGTGCCCGAAGCCTAATAATCTGTGCGAGTAATCTTGCAAAAGCAACATTGCGTGTTGATAATAAGCAAACATGTGACCATCTACTGGATGCGTCAACTAGGACCATAAAATAGCGGAACGGTCCACTTGGTGGATGAATAGGTCCACATATGTCCCCTTGAATCTTTTGTAGGAATGATGGGGATTCAAAGCCAACCTTAGAATGAAATGGTTTTATCACTAACTTCCCTAATGAATATGCAGTACATAAATTTTCGTGGGATAAAAGAAACTTCTGGTTCTTTAATGGATGTCTATGAGAATTTTCAATGATTCTACATATCATTGTAGATCCCAGGTGACCAAGACGATTATGCCAAAGCATAAATATTTTTGGATCTGGGAACTTCTGGTTCATAACTGCATAAATTTCTACACCTCTTGTAAGAGTGTAATACAATCCAGATGATAAACCACGTAGCTTTTCTATAATAAGCTTCTGGCCTGAATTATGAGAAGTAATGCACAGATACTCAATATTCTCATCACTTATAGTTTCTATGTGATATCCATTACACCGTATATATTTGAAACTAAGTAGATTTCTTCTGGATCTACTAGAATATAAAGCATCACTGATACATATTTTAGTATTGTTTGGTAATAATATCATGGCTCTACCGGAGCCTTCTATCAGATCTCCTGGACCCGATATTGTATTAACATTTGCTTAGAGCAAGGTCAAATTCAGAAAAGGGGAAATTGCACAAACATCCCCTAAGGTTAGATATAATTACACGTATATGGCACTTATAGACTTATTAACACAAACTTTACCTGACATTTGAAAAATGTTGCATCAACCTCCCTTGCCGTTAAATTTCTTCCATTAACCTCTAAAAGACAATGGTCAAAGGTGAAAAAGGTCAAAACTAGCCTTTATTTTCATTTATTTTTTAAAAAATGATATTAAATAATTAATAAATAAAATATTTAATATTTAAAAAATATTTTCTTAAACAGCTCAAAGTTATCCTTTTATCTTCTTCTCCATGAATCTATCTAACTTCTCACCCAACAAAACTGATCCACAACAAGTCGACAACAACACAACACAACAAAATTTTATCAAACAAAGATTAAATACAACAAAATCCCAAAATCATCAAACTCCCATCAATTAAAATAAATAAATAAATAAAACTCTATGATTGAGAGATTCATTGATCTCTCCATAAGAGATGGACTGTCCCGAAAAGCAACCCGCAAACGAAACCCAAAACCTAACTCTCCAAATCTACTCAGTTGCATTAAAACCAAAAATACCATTAAGGCATTGACCCAACAAATAGAAAACCCCCACGAACCCCGACACGAAGGCAACCGCCATGATCACCACTAGACTTAACTCTTAAGAAGAGCCTTGCTCAGCACCAAAAATCATTTATCCATGGAGAGCCACCAGCGGTGAGATGGAAGGAGAGGTGGGGAGGCTGAGTTGTGAAGACGACACAGTGGGAAATTTGAAAAATGGAGAATTTTTTTTCGTGGTGGATAGAGTGGATAAATAAGAGTTTGAGAAGAAGAAAAATAAGTGTTGTTTCTTTTGGTATGTTACTCAATTATGATCTTTATGTTGTTTCTTCATTGTTTTTTTTTTTTTTTTTTTTTTGAAATAGATTCTTCATTGTTTTTTTATTTTCTTCTGGATACCTCATCTAGGTATGCTTCATTTGTTTGGCTTTTTTGGGTGTTGTGTTAAAATCATGAATGTTCATTGATTGGTAGCCTTATTTGTAGATTTGTTTATGTTATGAGGATTGTTTGTTTGTTAGTGTTGGAATAATCTTCATCTCAGTTGGATTGATTTGGAGGAGATCAATTTGTTATTTTTTTATTTTTTATTTTTTTTAATTAATTAAAAATTATTTATAACAGCAGAATAAATTAATTACAAAATAACAAAATAAATAATTTTTTCATTTTTTCCTCAAAAAGACCATATTGCCCCTGGCTGTTAAAGGTTAACAGGAGATATCTAACGGCAGGGGATGTTCATGCAATATTTTTCAAACATCAGGTAAAGTTTGTGTCAATAAACCAAAAAATACCATATGTATGTAATTATATCTAAACTCAGGGGATGTTAGTGCAATTCCCCCTTCAGAAAATATTTCTGATTCCGCAAAATCGTATACGTCGTTGCACTATCGGCCAGACATATATCTCCTATATCTTGCTTTTCAATATCACTCAACTTATCATTTAAAGACATCTATTCACAAAACAAAACAAAAATAAATAAAGTGCACATCAGACAAAGTGATCAAAAGTATAAACATATAGATATGAAAATATATCACTTCATAAAACAAAATCATGAATCATATTGATTTTTCGAACTTCCGGTTCGACCATGAACTGCAGGTTCATAAAATTCAGAAAACTTTAGGTTCTAAATAGAAATAACAAATTGACTTTTCTAGATAAAAGAATCGTAACTTGATACAATTCAGAATTTCTGGTTCTAATAAACTTTGACATAAAATGTTTTAATATCACAATTTAAATTGAATTCAGAGCTTCAAGTCTGATTAGAACATCATGTTCAAAACTTAAGAACTTCAAGTTCAAATTCAATACTTTGTGTTCAAAATTAGTACTTCAGGTTCTATATAGAATTCAATTTTTGGAATTTCAGGTCCCAAGTAAGACATTAATGTACATATTTAGAACCCAGAACTCCATATTTTTACTGAAATTTAAAGTTTAAAACTTCAGATTCCCAACTTAAATATTATAATGATAAATCCAGAAACTTCAGATTCTGATTAGTTGGTCTAGCCGAGCTTGGTTTAAATTCCAGAAACTTAACGATTGACCTAGTTAGGCTCAACACATAATTTATACAAATCCAGAAACTTCAAGCTCTGGTTAGTTGGTATACTCAAATACATAAATTGCATAAAATTAAATAGATGTGTAAAATTAAAATAACAGATAATATAACAGAAATAAGATGAAGAAGAATGAAAGAATAACAGTATGAGATAAAGTGAATAGGGGAGAAAATTTACTATTCTTATTGATGATTTCGGATTACATCCTGACCACACAATTTCAGCTGTGTAGTGATTTTGAATAAAGCATAATTATACTCAGAGACAGATCTAAAGTCTTGAAAATGTAAATGTTGCCACTGATACCTGGCATTTGGTAATGCAACATCTGGTTGGTTATCAAATCGGTCTTTTAGTTCTTGCCATAGAACTTCTGGTTCAGTGACCGTTAGGTATTGGGCTTTCAGATCATAATTGTCGCCAGACACTTCCAGTGCAGCAAATTTCAAATTTGCAAACTTTGACATTATTACAACTTCTGGTTATCCGAAAATCACAATCGGAGTCAGAACTTCTGGTCTGATAAACATCCGAGGAATTCAAATCTTCAGATATATATAAAGGAAAAAATCCAGAAATTTCAGATTCTGGCAATGATAAATAAATCCATGAACTTCAGGTTCTAGATGGATGACCAAATTATTTAAATAAAAATTACAAAATAAAATGCGTAATAATAAATGCGGAAAAAGTAAATCTAGAACTGCAGGTTCTGGTAGGTTGGCATAGCCAATCTCATAAAAGCATATAAATAAATAAATACGGAAAAGTAAATCGCTTAAAAGTAAATAAAATGTGTTATAGGTAAAAATAATCGTGGCGGACACGTCATCACCATACACAGCCACGTGGGCAAGTTCAAGGGTAAGTCAACTAACGAAGCGAGAATTCCCCCATGAGAACCTGTTCGGGAAAAAAGGAAGCTGCCCGACCACCGGCAAAGACAAGTCGCTCGGGCAATAAATCTTACTCGGGAAAATGCTCGGTGTGGTCGGGAATCAATGAAAACAAATAGACAACAACGCCTATATTCAAGACTCTGGGCGCAATCAGCAGCAAGCAACTCCATGATAAGCCACAGTGACTGCAGAGTTCAAATAAGGAAGCAAATAGATTTTCCATAAATAAAGGAGGAAGAATCAGAATCAGAATCAGACTTGGATTCAACCAGATCAGGAAATATACAAAAGAAAGAGAGTCCGAATCCGTTAAGGATTACAACACACAATTAGGGCACCATATGCCAAAACCCTAGTTAAACATGTATAAATATCCCTCCATTACGCAAAAGGAGAGAGGGACGAGAGAAATAGCTAGAGAGAGAGATTGTAATACAGCATCCTTGTAATTCATCTTCATAGTGAATTTGGCTTCGTTGCTTAGGCAACAAACCGTGGATGTTTCTCCAACCCTTGGAGTTTTACCACGTAATTGTTTGTGCTTTCTGGTTTATTTCTTTTGTTTTTCAATCATCCAAGTTCATAAATCATAACAATTCATAAGGTAAATCATTGACTCGGTGACCACCAAAAATCACCGTCAACAAAATGCAGGAAAGTAAATTGCATAAAAGTAAAATGCGAAAAGTAAACTCAGAACTGCAGGTTCTGGTATTAATAAATAAGCATTTGGAAACTTCAGGTTTTAATAATAATAAATTCAGAACTTCAGGTTCTAGTAATAAATCTTGGAACTTCAGGTCCCAGTAGTAATAAATTCAGAGGCTTCAGGCTCTGGAAATAACAGCATCGTGCTGATAACGTACGTGTTGTAATAAAATTGAAAAATAGGGAACAAAGCTTAATTAAATAACAAATGAATAAATAATAAAAATACAAGAAGATAGAAGGAGATGAACGAGAGATATGAGAAGAGGAGAAATTGAGTTAGGCGTGCCTTTTGTTTTATATTCTGATATCAACAGTGGAGAAACAACAACCAACCTTTACAAATACAAGCAATATATATAGGCAATATCATGAGGGGTATTTATTGCAATTACCCATCTCAATTGACACATGAAAAGCAAAGAAACACATGCATAATGACATGTGGAAATCCACCAATATACAATACCATACTTTTTTTAAACAGAAAAAAATCAATACTTGTGGTGGAGTATAGATAAATGTAGGAGTTAAATTAGAGAAGAGAAATAAGACTTGAACTCATAGTCTCATTAACGTGCATGTAGGAGTTAAATTACTTCAATTTCCGCCAATTGGCCATCAAATTCTTTTAAAAATAATTTTTGAATTTTATAATTTATTCAATCTTAAATATTTTTTTTACAAGATAATCAATTAATTAATCCTATTAACTGAATTACCACGTGACTTTTAAGCAAACAAATTCTTTAAATAATTAAATTTTGAACGAACCAAACACTAATTGAATTATTGAAATATTAAGGGTTGTTGTTCTCCTTTACAGAAGTCAATAAAGCTGGAGTCTTTCTTTGTAGAAGGTGAACAAATTACGTGAAAGTTAAATTTATGATCTTAAGAAGAAGGAAAGAAGGAAAAAAAAAAAAAAAAAAAAAAAAAAAAAAGCGGTCACGAGGTACAACCATTTTCAAGGTGTTTGTTTATTTTTTCTTTCCTATTCCCGAATACAATTCTCACCCTAGGGAGGTGTTCCTACCCTTTGCGACTGAACATATATTTACACTATCAGAGTTATAATCCGGGTGCTGGAGCTTCTTTTTGAAGTCTTCAACTACAAGGCAAGGGACCCTTGATGCATGATCACAGCTTCAAGATAATGAAGTAATGGAGAAATAAATTCTCTTGATATTGTATATCTAAGCTTTTATAAGAGTAAATATACATATATGGATGGGAGTTTCAGATGCGGAAATTCCCCTTCATATTGCGTAATAGGGGTTCAAGTCTCACCATTGTCTATAAAATCACAAAGTATAGGGAGACCTCTCCTCTAAGCGGGAGATGATTTCTAAACCGTAACATTTGATCTCGCCGAGTCACCTTCTCGCCAGGTATCTGCAGACCTTTGTTCTTATCCGTACCAAACTTAAAAAATAATAATAACAATAAAAAGTATAAAAAAAGGATTGGATCTTGATAGCATACAATTAATAAAGTTCACAATATTATGGTGTCTTTAATGTTACAAAAATCTTTTACAAGTCGTAGCAGGTTAAAAAAATCAAACCCTTGTCACATATGAAAAATCATGCCTGCAGCCTTACACAAATCATCATGAAAAACTAATTAGGCAAACATATATATTATATATTGTACTTTGATATAATGATATGTATAATGTATTGTATAATTTGCACTAATTAAACAGACATTTTTTTCTGCAACAGCTAAATGTGTGAACATTGAAACTAGCTAGATAGCTCTACATTTGGATAACTATTAAAACGTGAAGGGCTTGAAAGTATGGAAAGCTTTGCTCATGCCACGAATGGAGCTGACTGCCATGGCCAAACCAACAAGAAAGCACACCAAATTGAGAAGCTGTAGACAACACCACTTGGTCGGTCCTCGTTTGATCTTGTTTCTTGAAATGTGCATCTCCAATGGAAAATACACTGTCAAGGCCCAGTAGGAGATGGCTCCAAGAAGTGCAAGAATTTCATTGAAGAAGGGAAATGCCATGGAAATCAGCGTCACCACCACCACGAAAGCACTTCTCCAAATTAGCCTGAACTTGTTCAGGTTGATTGCCAAGCTGTTTTTGCCGATGCTTAACGGGTACTCCTCGTTTACGAATTTCGATTTAGACCACCTTGCACCAGCCCATGACTCTACCAAATTGAATACCGGTTGAGCCACTACCTATAATTAGACATTTAATTACCTATAATTAGACATTTAATTAGATTTCGAGAGAATTTATAGTACGTACTTTAAATTATGATTAATCATTGGTGAGCTAGTAATCGAGATTGAAATTAATAAATTGACATTTATAAATTAACCTGGTATGCTCCTACGATGAAAATATTAGCCAAGTCGATCAGCCAAAATGGCTCGTAAAATCCAAAGCCAGTCAAGAGGTTGCCAGGTGCATGGTTCCCTTGCACGGCGTAGCCAAAGCAACCGCACATCATGTATAGAGTTGTCGCGGCACAAGTAGCTACGACATTTGCCTTCTTCTTTACTTTGTTTTCAGGTGGTGATGATCTCAATTTGTCCTAAATATTCACAATATCAAAACACGTAATATATTGGGTGAAAATGGAAACTAGCCATAAATTAAGGAGGTTTATTGTTTTTAGCAAGCATTAGTATTTTGATTGTTTTTGTCAAACAATCCACTAAACATCCAAAATTGCCCCTCACTTTTCATTTTACATTAAATTTTGTTTTTGGTTTTATTCCTCTGAATACAGACTATTTCTCTGTCTTCCTTATATGAGAAAAACAACTCAACACCACCATTGGTTTCCTTCTTTTTTTTTTGTGAGAACCACGATTCCACTTGCTTTTGTTACTTTTATTCTCCCTTCAATCTCCACGAATCCACCATTTCCAGTGTTCGTTATCTCTCCCTCTCTCTCTTCAATTTTCTGTGTTCATTCTCTATTTTGGCTTGGTTTTTTACGGATTCGGTGTCGTTTCTGACGGATTTGGGCATCGTATTTCATGGATTTGGCTTCGTATTTCATGATGAATCGAGAAGATCCAGGTCCTTCTTTCGGTGGTATGTATTTGAAACCCTAATTTAATTTGTTCCATGATTTTAGGTTGAAGAAGATAGGTTGCAGACTTGCAGTGGTGTGTATAATTTTTTATGCCTGGTGTGTTTAATTTTTTTTTTCCCGGGTGTATTTAGTCGTTTTAGCCTGTTGTGTTTAGTCATTTTTGCCTGGTGTGTTTAGTCGTTTTTGCCTTGTGTGTTTAGTCGTTTTTGCCTTGTGTGTTTACTCGTTTTTTCCCGGTGTGTTTAATTCCTTTGTGGCTGGTGTGTTTAGTAATTTTTTAGCTGGTGTGTTTAGTAATTTTTTAGCTGGTGTGTTTAATTCATTTTTGTCAGGTGTGTTTAATTCCGTTGTGCCTAGTGTGTTTAGTTGTTTTTGCCTGGTGTGTTTAATCTTTTTTGTCTTGTGTGTTTAATTCTTTTTTTCCTAGTGTGTTTAATTTTTTTTCACCTGGTGTGTTTAATAGTATTCGCCTAGTGTGTTTAATAGTTTTCACCTGGTGTGTTTAATTATTTTTTGCCTGGTGTGTTTAGTTGTTTTTGCCTGGTGTGTTTAATTACTTTTTGCCATGTGTGTTTAATTCCATTGTGCCTGGTGTGTTTAATTCCATTGTGCCTGGTGTGTATAGTCGTTTTTGCTTGGTGTGTTTAATTCGTTTTTGCCTGGTGTGTTTAATAGTTTTCGCCTAGTGTGTTTAATAGTTTTCGCTTGGTGTGTTTAATTATTTTTTGACAAGTGTGTTTAGTCTTTTTTGGCTGGTGTGTTTAGTCTTTTTTGTCTGATGTGTTTAATTCCTTTTTTCCTAGTGTGTTTAATAGTTTTCGCCTGGTGTGTTTAATTATTTTTTGCCTGGTGTGTTTAGTTGTTTTTGTCTGGTGTGTTTAGTCTTTTTTGCCTGGTGTGTTTAATTCCTTTTTGCCTTGTGTGTTTAAATCGTTATGTTTGGTGTGTTTAAGTTTTTTTGCCTGGTGTGTTTAATTGTTTTTTTCTGGTGTGTTTAAGTGTTTTTTGCCTGATGTGTTTAATTTATTTTTGCCTGATGTGTTTAATTGTTTAGCCCTGGTGGTGTGTTTAATTCTTTTTGCCTTGTGTGTTTAATTTTTTTTGCCTGGTGTGTTTAGTTGGTATGCCATGGTGTGTTTAATTGTTTAGCCCTGGTGTGTTTAATTATTTTTCCTTGGTTTGTTTAATTGGTTTGCCCATGCTGTGTTTAATGTGAGTGGTTTAATAAATTGAATTCTAAATGTGAGATTTTTATTGGATTAAATGCAGGAAAGGACCCAACGAAATTGGTAATCACTTATGGTGGCAAATGGGTGGGGAACTTTTACGAGGGTGGTGAAACAGAGTTTCTCAGAGTTCATAGAAATTTGACGTATGATGAGTTGTTAAGGGTGGTACAAGGCGTTGCAAATGTTGATTTAAGAAGGTTTACCATTGAGTTAAGAACTTTGGTTGATACTGGTGTTAGGCTACTTAACAATTAAACACTAATTCATTCATAATATTGTCTCGAAATAAGTCTACATCTGTATGGGAGACTTAAATAAAACACTATTATTATATATTTGGAATGCAAGTTCTTTTCGGTAGTCGGTCATTTCCTTTTGGCCCCAATTCCAATCTGCCTTCTTAACAATTGCTGTCTCTGCATACTTGCAAATAAATACTCCACAACTGCAGTCATCGAGCTGTTGTGGAATCTTTGGATTACTCGATACACCAACAGTGAACATACTTCCTCGTGGTTTTTCGTTTCTACTCGAAAAGAAACCACATCTATTCATTATACTTGGAAGCAGTCACCGTAGTGGCATCACTTGCCTGAAACGCTCAAAGGGATTCTTCTTTTTGTTCTTTGTTGCACTTGGGTCAAATATTCCAATGTGACGGTCAAGTAGATTCACTTTGCATAAAATCCAATGACCATCGGGTTCCCCAACACAACACGGAATCAACAAATGCATTCATTAAGATCAATAATTATAATGTAAAAATTAAGAGATAAATTTATGTACAGAGATTAAAGAATCAACAACTACATTGTTCAAGTTACTCACTTATGTATACAACCACCATGGTCGTCCCCATCCCGGTCTATTACCACGACCGTATTCAATCCAATCTGCCGAACATTCGTACGCAAGTGCATCGAACGAAGATCCAGCTTCTTTATCACCCTCAATTATCCTATTCCATTCGACCTTGACTTTTGTCTGCAACGAACTAGAGTTATGAGTCACTGACGATAAGACTAAATACATTCGAAAACTATTCAAAAACACATACATTTTCCCAGCTAATCATCAAACTTACATAAAATTCAGAAGACAGTAGAACAAAGCTATGTCTGTACTCATCCGGGTCCGATTCCATCCTTTTTGCCAACAAGCTCATGTACTATATAAAACAATGGAATCATGATTAAACACACTAGGCAAAAACGACTAAACACACCTGACAAGTTAGATTAAACACACCATTTAAGTCAGACTAAACACACCAAGCAAGTCAGACTAAACACACCAGGTTTGATGAATTAAACACACAAAGCAAAATTAACTAAACACACTAGATATAAAACGACTAAACACACCAGGCAAGTCAGATTAAACACACCAGGCTAAATGGACTAAACACACCAGGCTAAATGGACTAAACACACCAAGCAAGTCGGACTAAACACACCAGGCTAAATGGATTAAACACACCAAGCAAGTCGGACTAAACACACCAAGCAAGTCAGACTAAACACACCAGGCTAAATGGACTAAACACACCAGGCAAGTCAGACTAAACACACCAGACTTGATGAATTAAACACACCAAGCTTGATGAATTAAACACACCAAGCAAAATTAACTAAACACACTGAACACAAAACGACTAAACACACCAGGCAAGTCAGATTAAACACACCAGACAAGTTAGACTAAACACACCAGACAAGTCAGACTAAACACACCAGCTTTGATGAATTAAACACACCCAGCAAAATTGACTAAACACACCAGACAAGTCAGATTAAACACACTACGAAAAAAAAGACTAAACACACCAACCTGATTGGTACTAAACACACCAGGCTTGATGAATTAAACACACCAGGAAAAATGGACTAAACACACCACTGCTGCTGAACCCATTAAACACACCAGTGTAAATGAATTACACACACCAGTGTTGTTGAACCCATTAAACACACGACCCTGCTATTCAACAATTACACCACACTGCTACTCAACAATTAAACACTAATTCATTCATAACATTGTCTCAAACAAAGTCTTCATTGTGCAAAGTAAAGCAAGAAGGTATCAGTATACCACAATGGAATCAAGATAACGTATATTGGATACAAAAAGGCCTATCAAGATAACGAAAGTTAGATAAAATGTATACTTACATCAGTGGACAACCATGTCTTCGGATCATCCAATTCCAGGAAAAAAGACTTATCAACGGACTCCTCCGTTCCCACGTTTCGCCTAAACTCAACATAAACAAATAAATCGTTATTTTTTTTGTCATTAAACAACAAAGCATCTAAATTGATATATTTGAAACCATAACATACCGGGCTGGGGATTTTTTCTTCTTGAAGTCCTAATATTTGCGCCTCTCTTGTGCACGTTTCTTTGTTGAGGCCCGTGTCGGGTCAATAAATGGAGAGGATAAATAAGATGATCGGAGCCTAACACGGAGCGATCGATCCTCCTCCAAACCGAAGTTGTAATTCTCTATGTCCAAATCTTGACTTCTTACCACCGAACGAAATAAATAATTCGTTCTCAGTTGCACTATCTATTGTAATTTCCCTCAATAGTACACCGTGCACAACCATAGCTGAGAACAACGACTTTTGCGGGAACTTGGTGAATTGCTTGAAGCAACTAGACATGAATTCCTTGTGCTTCCCTTCCTTGTGTATGATTTTCTCTATAGTAGCTATTTTCTTCAAGCGACAACCCATGTTGATTAATGCTTTAACATTCCATTTATTTCTTTTGACCTTGAGAAACTGTTCATAATCGATATTTTCCATCTGCACAATTCAAATAAGTTGGGTTCAATAAATTAAACACACAATGTTTCAACAATTAAACACAGCAGGCATAAAACATTTAAACACACCAGACATAAAATAATTAAACACACCAGGCATAAAAAATTAAACACACCAGGAAAAAAAAAACAATTAAACACATCAGGCAAAAACAATTAAACACACCAGCCAATTAGGCAAATAACAATTAAACACACCAGACAAAAGTAATTAAACACACCAGACAAAAACAATTAAACACACCATACATAAAACAATTAAACACACCGGGCAAAAGTAATTAAACACACCAGGCAAAAACATTTAAACACACCAGGCAAACAACAATTAAACACACCAGGCATAAAATAATTAAACACACCAGACAATAAATAATTAAACACACCAGGCAAAAACATTTAAACACACCAGGCATAAAATAATTAAACACACCAGGCAAAAACATTTAAACACACCAGGCAATAATGAATGCAGAATGCCAATTCAGTATTAGACAATAATGAAAAAAAAAAAAAAAGAATTGAATAACTTAAGGAATGCCAATTCAGTATTACCAAGAAAAATATAGCTGTATTAAATTTAGAAGAGATAATCTAGTACAAAAAATATTCATAACGGGAGAGAGAAAAGACAAATAAGAAAAGTAATAAATAAATTGAATCCTAGCAATATACATCTCTAAGATCTAATGGCTATAAAACCATATCAAATTGAATATAGGAAGTATAAGTGTGTGTGACAGAGGAGAGGCTAAAGATTGAATGTATGAAATATACCCAGTGTTGAGAAAACAAAAGGAAAATATATATATTAAAGAGTTACTGAGATTATAATCAAATTTCATGCAAATACCAGATTTCGTGTACTAAAATCCTCTAAAGATTCCTTACCTAATTAAGTTATTGAAACGTGGTAACATCTATTAATCTCCACCATAACAGAGAAAGGATGAAGAGAATTTAATCAATATATTTCGATTCAAATTTTACTACATCTCGTATAAGCAGTATATGTTTCATGTTACATTCATGCTGTTCAGAAACTTTTGACAATCAAAAGAGAAGAGGAAAAGTTGCAGTTGCAACCAGAAACACCCTGGCAAAGGAACAAAAAAAAAAACGCACAACAAAACAACTGAACAACAACACAACCATCGCAAACAAAAGGACACTACAGCAATAACAACAGCATGACTCGAATTTCCAATTTGAAAATCAAGAGTTCTTGGTAATTAAAAATTTACTTGGATTCATTTTTTGCTGAGGTTGATGTGTGAATGTTTTTTTTTTTTTTTTTTTTTTTTGAAATGGTAAGATTTATTAAAAAAAGAGTCACTAAGGCAAGGCTAAGAAGCCAATACAAACAAACAACAACAAAGAAAGGCAAACCAACACCTATCCCAAACCAAAGGAGCCTCCCAAAACGCACAAAAAATAAACTGAAACAAACTAGGGAATAGCGACAGAAAATGAAAGGAAACAAAAAACACTAGAAAATCAACTAAATAAAGCCACAAACAGAGGACCCTAATAAGACGAAGTCACAAAGAGCACCATTCAAGTCTGTCCCCAAACTTGTGACAAACCAGTCTCTCTGAAGCATACCACCAAGACAAAATTACAGAAACAGAACAAAGTTATAACAAAATACTATCATTGTCTTGATTTCATAACAAAATCCTATAGTATCCAGGAGGTCCAGGACGTGGAAGTTGATCAAAACAGTTGAAATGATACTGCCAATAAAATTCCCAATTTTTTATAACTACAATCCCACAAAAACAATTTTGTTTGCCCAAAACTATTACAAATTATTATTATCAATAAAACCTATCACCAGTTGTAGAATCGGCAATCATTGATTCTTAACAAACTCATGTAAAATACTATGAAGTAGAACCAAAACAACCAGAGATTAAGCCAAACCAACTTGTGATTTTACTTACCTTCTTCCAAAAAATAATAATAATAATAATAATAAAATCATCCCAAACACTAGTAGTTTCAAAATTTAGCTCCTAGATTTCTCCAAGAACATAAAAAAATCAATTCTGGATGAGAGAATTACCGCGATTATCAGCAAAATTGGAATGGTAATTGCCTCAAATATTCAAAAATAAAAAAAAATAGTCCAAAGAGACATCAGAAATCTCCCAACAATTATAAACCCAATAATACAAAAAATTAGAGATTATATATATTTCAAAGAAGTGAAGAACCTGTCCAGCAACTTGTTCTCCACCGTCAACATCTGCATTGCATTCGTTCCTCACTGTCGCTCCACCAGAATGGGTTTGCTCCTCCGTCTGCATCATCTGTGCGTCCCTCGGCGCCGTCTCTCCACCTGTCTGCTCCGCCATCTGCATCATCGTCGCGTCCCTCAGCGCCGTCTCTCCACCGGTCTGCTCCGCCGTCTGCATCATCGCCGCGTCCGTTGGCGCCGTCGCTCCACCAGAAAGGGTCTGCATCATCGTCTTTCTTCACCCAAACACGTTCTTGGACGCCGGTCGATGTCTTGGTTGATTTTCTCTATCGATTTCTCTCTTGATCGATCTCTCTCTTGGTCGATTAATTTGAATTTCAATTCTAGGTTTTCTCTGTTCTCTCTCTTCTTTCACAAATACCACGTTTTTCCTCTGATTCTTTCTAACTGCGTTTTTTCTTTCTTTTGTTTTTTTACTGAAGGGTCTTTTTGTCCAAAAAGTGTATTTGTTGACAAATACAATCAGTTTACTAATTAAGGCCAAAAACAATAAAGACCCTAAATTGGTGGTTAAAAAGGCCTATTTCCTCTAATATATTTCTATTAGAATGTCATATATAATTTCATTACAATATTTGAAAACATATTGAATTCATTTGAGGCTGCAGACCTATATATATACATACTTGGACTTCAATAAAGATTGCAGAATATGCACAAGCCAATGCCATGTCCCCCATTGCTTGAAAAGTCCTCCAAGTTTTCTCTACCGCGGTTAAATCCAGCCCGATTTCTACTCCTGTAAGAGTTGTACTTTTTTCTCCTTTCCCTGTTCAAGACAAGAAAAATGGGCATCAAATTATTTTGGAACTTCAATTCAGATAATGTTGGCAGAATTAGTTAATGTACCTGAGACAACCTTAGCAAAAGACAGTCCCAGTCAAATGCCTGCATACGAAAAAGACATGATTGCTGCAACGATGGACAACCATGAAAGCTTGTGGAAGTTTGGGATTTGAGACAGAATTATTTCTGTAATTCCAATAGCAATCATGTATGGATTGTTGGTGAACTTGCATGGAGCTCTATGACCTTCTTTGTGGAAACAATTCGATTTACTAATTGCCCTGAAAAAGAAAAAAAAAAAAAAAAACATTGATAAATTAGTACTTCTTAATTCTCACACCTGTTTATATTGTCTAGCCAAGTCCTGCACTTGGGACCGTTGTGAAATCTCAAGATGGAGCTAGGTCAGAATCTTTCCAGAATCCAGTGATAAGGCATGTGTTTTGAAACCCACTATTTTTGTTACAAATTATGATCTCTTTATGCTGTTTGTTTGGTTTCTGTGGCTCTTTGTAGCAGGTTAAGTTTGCAGACAACAGCATAACATTTGGGTGGTGAATCATTCGGCTAAATCACTGCCATGAAGGGAGAGAGATAACTAGCACCTTTGTAAGTGCCTCATATATAGCAGGCTTCGTAAGTGCTGTGAGTGGCCTGGTGTTTTAGCTAACAGTTCAGGAGTTGATTGTGATGCGACGTTGATGCTCTCCTATCATCCTAGAAGATATTGAAGTACGTTGGTGCTGTGAAAGAAAACTTCTGTTGTCTGGCATTTGAGCTGTTCTGGTACTCGTCATTGTGAGAGTTTGGCTGCTTTTATTTTATGAATTGTATCGTTTTATTGGGACATGTATATAGAATACAAGCTAGATGGTTGTGTTCTGGGTTTCGAGTGGTTTGAGTTTGTACATATCGAGTTTGTATCTCTAGATTTTATAAATCCTCGACTCTTTGTTGACGCAGAACGGAAGTATAAGGGTTTACCAACGTAAACCCTAAGAACACACAAATTGGAATCCACCGGGAAAAATAGTTGTAAACCAAATAAAAACTTTATTATGCTCCTCAAAACAAATGAATAAGAGGCTTAATTAAATAGTCTCTGGAAACCATAACTTAAGCAAAAAGACCAAATTAGACATTTACTAAACAAATAGCAACTAAAACGAAAAACTAAAAAAAAAACTAAAAAAACTTCAACCACCCGACAACCTACCTAAAACAACGAATTTGAGGATGGAAACGACCTCAACTGGGGAACCCGAAAATCCCTCTACAAAAACATATTATAATAGGTAAACGGACAACCGAGCTAAAAGTTATGCATGTTTCTTCGAACAAGCTCTTTTAGCCAATTTTTTATCCAACTCTTCTTCAAACTCCAGAGCTAATTGTCCTACATCATTTGTAGTCATGTACACTTGCCTCCTAGCTTGTAATACAGTTTCATTCTCACCCTCCCTCTCAAAACTATTAAAGAAAATAAAAATATGCATCATTTGTGATTTGTCATGGACTAAATTAAGAGAACATTTTGGCACGTAGGTTTGTCTTGGGATTGTGACTCGGATTGGGACTATTTTAGTCACAATCCCATGTTTGGTGCTGCCTCGGAAAATGGGATTGTTAGTCCTAACAGCAAAATAATCCCATGATTGTTAGATTAAATATGCCTACCTCTAACCCCATCTCTCTTATCTCAGGACTATTTTACATGTGACCCTACCCATTTAATTCATCTCCACCGTCTCTTTCATCACTTTCATCAGGCTCTATATCTCTCATCACTTTCTTTTCCATTTTCTTCTCTTTCATCTTCGATCAAATATTTTCTTCTTTTCTTCTCTCTCTCTTCAACCAATAAGTCTTCATGTCCTCATTCTTGGAACAATTTTTTTTTTTTCCAATAATCTGGTTTCCAAAACTCCTAATCAAAGAAGGAAGATGAACAGTTCTTTGATTTTTTTTTTTTTTTTTTTGTGATTGGTTACCAAGAAAATGAAAATAAATAAATTATAAAATTTAAATTTATTTAAAATCAATATAACTTTTTAATCGAAAAATCAATATCCCCAAAAAAAAGAAAACTGACAGAGAAATAACTCCATCAATTAATGCAATTTGCACATGGGTTATTTCAATAACTGTAAGATGCATTTATCTCATTTAGTGAAAATTTACAAAGTACAAAGAGGCAATGTATCTTATTCGTGATTATTGCTCATCACATATTGCATAGTGGACTATCATTCTCCTCTCTAACCATCCTACTATGGCTGTAACCATGAAGATATCCATAGCTGCCAAGAAGCTAGGGGAGCAGCAGCTAACTCGCTTGCCATCAATCTTTTCATTGTTAGAAATTAAAAACTCTCATTTTCAATTATCCAAATAGTATATAAGCCGATAAAAGCCGGTAATCAATCCTTAGTCCTAGTGTGAACGATCCCTACTCAGCCATTGTATTACACTCCGACCTCGTACACTTACGAGAGTCTTACCGTGTGGTTGTGGACCGATCAATTTTTGGTGCCGCTAAACACACTCAAGAAGACTTCTCTCAACAACTGTTAGGTAGTGAGAGGTATAACAAAATAAAATGGTGAAAACAAAGACAATATTTGGGTGAATTTGCTTGACCTTTCATTCAACATAAACAAGTCTCTATATAGACAATTACAGGAAAATAATGACCAACAAATAAAGCAAATAAAACACTAACCACAACTAAAGTGAATGTGATGATATAAGAAAAGTGTGCTAGAACTTGAATCCACCTAACCCTTCTAATTAACTCTTGACTCACTTAATCCCTCATTTGTGCAAGTATAGATTATAGGTTCGTATTCCCTTAAATCAATCTCTAATCTCTCTCGATGTCTTAGAGATTGTATCCAAACATAGATAATATGGATGAATTCATTAAGAATAGTGGAACACATACATGAACCCTATATGCTAGCCTAGTGTATCTCTCACTTTCTAGTCATATATAGTGAACATTTTGTTTATCTAATGATCATTCAACAAGATGACCAATCAAGACAAAAGTATTAAGCATACAAAACATTCATATAACTACACAAACACTTATAGAGAAACTAAGGAATCATTAAATAGATTAAGGGTTTGGTTTCTTCATTGTTCTAGCACAAGAGTATTTAGCTCATATTACTCATAAAAACAATACAAGATTTCCAATAAGTACAAACCATAACAAATACAAGAAGATTAAAGATAGAGTTTAAGAGATAAACTAAGATGATGATCTACTTCTTGCAATGCTTGATCTCTTCTTCAAGACAGCAGCCACGAAGGATCTGCAAAACCTCTTTCATGGAAGGTCTATTAGTGGGTGAAGTGCTAGTACACCTTAGTCCTAGTGTATACACAGTAGTCATTTCTTCCATGTAACGTGGATCTTTGATCTCTTTGTCGAAATCATCAGCGATAGGCTTTTCGCATGCATGGTGCAGCCATGTCCATTCTGCAAGTTTTGTGTACTCATCTCCAAAGTTGGCTTCTCTTCCTGTCACCAATTCTAGAAGTACCACTCCAAAGCTATAGATATCGATCTTTTCGTTCACTTTTGTTGTATGAGCATACTCTGCAATGCAAGAACAGAAAAATGATGTTAAAGCTCTAAAATTTATGGAAAAACATCATGCAGCCTAGCCTAAAATGTGATTTTGTGTTTACCTGGGGCGAGATAACCAAAAGAGCCTGCAACTGCTGAAATTGTGTGAGGCTCTCCTTGCTTAGCCAACATCTTGGCCAGTCCAAAATCTGCGATTTTCGCTTTGAATTCAGAGTCCAGCAAGATGTTGCTAGACTTCACGTCTCGATGAATGATTTGAGGAGTGCAGTCGTGGTGCATATAGCATAGTCCTTGTGCAGCTCCAATTGCAATCTGAAGCCTTGTCGGCCAATCAAGGACTACATGATGGACGGAACTTGACCCTGTCGCGGTTCTTCTGTTCCTCCCGTGCAGCCATCTATCCAGGCTTTGATTTTCCATGTACTCATACACAAGAAGCTTTGAGTTCTCACTTGAAATGCAGCACCACAACTTGATTATATTGGCATGCCGAATTGTGCCCAATATCTCAACTTCTGCTATAAACTCTTTCTCTAGCTTGTGATCCAATTTCTTGTTATTCCAAATCCTCTTCACAGCAACGAATTCTTCTGATCGGTCAATGGCAATCCGGTACACTTGCCCTGAGCCTCCACTTCCAATCAGATTACTCTCTGTCATACTTGACAAAATGTGTAATTCTGAGAAATCCAATTTATGGAATGAGGTAAGCTTCCATGTCTCGAGGTCGCGCTTCAGCTTTTTCTTCAGGAAGTCTCTAACCACATACAAGACCAGTAAAACAGCAACTAGGACAACAACAATAGCAAGAGCTACAATCAAAACAAGGTGTTTGGTTGAAAATCTGTTAGAATTGGTGTATCCGGTGTAACATTTTGGAAGGTCTATAACTGGATTAATGACACAAAGACGCGAATTGTTCAAGAAACTGTCTTCGTATGCAAGGTTATTGAACCCATCTGGTATGATCCCAGAAAGTTTGTTGGAAGACAGATTGAGAACAGTAAACCTCAACTTTCCAATTTCAGGTGGGATTTCGCCTGATAACTGGTTCCACGAAAGGTCTAGATTAAGCAGATCAGGCAACAACCCAATTGCTTTTGGAATCCCACCAGAAAGTCCATTTCTGGAGAGATTCAGAGTAACCAGTGACTTCCATGAGAGTTTCTCCGATGGCAACTCATGAGACAATTGATTTCTATCAAGCAGTAAAGTAGTAAGACGCGAAAGGCTTGTCAACTCAACCGGAATTTTCCCTGAGAACAAGTTGTTACTTGCCTTGAAAACAACCAAATTCTTCCACGATGCAACCCCAACAGGAATTTTACCCGAAAATCGATTGTCACTGATCTCCAATCTTGTCAAATTCCAAGCCATTTTGCTCGGTAACTCACCCGAAAACGCATTGTTGCTTATCATCAAACTTGACAAGTTGAAAGTTGTCCACATACCTGAAGGAATCTCACCCGAAAACCTGTTATTGTGAAGCTGAACCGTGCACAAAGTACGACAATTTCCAAGCGATTTCGGGACCTCCCCACTGAGATTGTTCGTGAAAACAACAACTCCTTGTAAAACACCACCAGCACATAAATTTTCAGGTAATTGACCACTGAATTGATTACCATCCACTTCAAACGCTTCAAGCTTCGAATGGAGGCCTAGTTCTGGTGGCAAGACTCCACTCAAATTGTTGTCGAACACCCGAAAACCTTTCAGGTTCGGAATCAGACCGATACTTGACGGTAGCTCTCCTGACAACTGGTTCCAAAACAGATTCAGCACCTGCAAATTCTGTAACTTGCCGAAATCTTCTGGTACCGAACCCGTCAAATCATTCTTAGAAAGATCAATTTCAACCAAGTTTAAAGTTTCAACAGTTCCTGGAATCTCACCAGACAGTTTATTGTTGAAGAGATACAGATTCGTTAGATTATTGAGCTTAAACAGCCCACTAGGAATTTTACCTTCCAAGTGGTTTCTTGACAAATCCAGGATTTCAAGACTCGTAAGATTGTTGAAACTATCCGGAATTTCGCCAACCAAATTCGATTCCGTGAAACACAGAGTCTTCAAGTTCTTCAATTTACCAAATTCGATTGGAATATTTGCAGGCACGAACTTGTCGTTGTAGGCCAGACCCAGTATTTGTAGATTCAACAAGTCGCCGATTTCTTTCGGAAACGTGCCATTGAACTGGTTTTGATAGAGATGCAACACCAGCAACTCCGATAATCGGCCTATAGCAGGCGGTATATCGCCCGAAAAATTGTTGGCCCCGAAGTCTATGAATTGGAGACCCGAAATTCGGTCGATATCGTCCGGTATCGGACCCACGAAATAGTTTGAAGACAGATCGAGTACTTGAAGCTTGGTGCAGTTGTACAGTACTCTTGGAAACTCTCCTGGAATGAAATTATCCCCAAGGTCAAGAATAGTTAGATTTTTCAGGTCACATATTGTTGCTGGGATTTTCTGGGTGATGGTTTTGCTCCGGAGCGATATATTGGTGACCGAATTTCCGGTACAGACAATCTCCGGCCAGCCGCATGGTGATGACGTGGAGTTCCAGGATTGGAGGGACAATGGATTGCCGAGTTGTTGTTTGAGTTTAAGGAGGACGGTCCGTTCCTCCGTGGTTGGATCATTTTGTGAAACTACCTGGAAGGGAAGGTAGATTAGGAGAAGGATGAGGAATGGGAGTGGCATTTGGGGAAATGATAAGGGTAGTTTGGACATTTGGGATGATTGCTCCGGGTGGAGTTTTTTGTCGGGACCAGCGGCCTTTTAAAAATTTAGTTATAGGCTTTTAGCTGATGGTGGGTTGAGAGTCCATCCCTCTGGGGTTATATTTTAAGGTTTCGGACAAAAGAATTACAGAAATAACATTGTTAATCAATATAAAAGAATTACAGAAATCATATTGTTAATCAATATAATTACAAATTTGTCACTGTTAGAGTGCATATTATTGGATTAGTCAAACTTGGTGTTGTGCTTCCAAACCGATCAACTAAAATCCGAAATCATTACACGTGGGTCCTGTCCACTAAATATCAGTGTAAGACTAGAAATATCAAAGATTCGAGTTTACTTTTACTTACCTCCTTTAAAGGGGATAAACATTACCCCCTCCTAAAAATATGATATATGTCAATGGAGGGGTAAATTTATCTAAACCCTGTTATATTTTTAGACAATTTTACCCCTCTATGGACACATATCATGTGTTTGGGAGGGGGGCCTTGAAGGAGGTGAGCAAAAATAGACTCCTAAAAATAAGTGTTTTTAGTCAATTTAGTCCATTTTAGCCACTGAAAATTGTTGATTTTTCTTCTCTTTATTTTGGAAAATCACATTGTCACTATTGAAGTGTTTATATTAGAAGCAATTTTTTGTTTTTTTTTTTTTTTTTTTTGTTTAAATTATTCTGTAAAAAAATATATAGGAAAATTATCCAAGTATATTAATTTAGATTGTAAATCAATTTTTGTTATGGATAATTTTAACTCAATATTAGTAAAATTAATGGTGAAGTATTTTTATTTGAAAATCATATCTATTTATATTTCTTAGAAAATTATTTTTCTATGGAGGATATATAGTTACAAATGAGACAAGACAAATAATGGTTCGGACGTTCGGTGGTGAGAAGAGATGTTTTCACACTCAAATTGGGGATGACAATCGAAAACACAAGGTTGAAGACTTGAAGTCTTTGTGTATTGTATTGTCTTGTTGTGGGTTTGATTGCTCTGTTGCACTAATCAACAAAAGACTAAAAGAGGGTGGGGTGTGTGTGTCTCATGATTCTTGGCCGGACAATGCACGGCTGTTCCTCTCTAAGATAATTTTACCATTAGCTAGCTAACCACCCTATTGCTTTTATAATAATGTTTCTAATTATAATTATCTCTAAATGGCGGGTACTTTTGTAATTATAAAGCCAAGTATGGGCTCTTCCATAACTACACATTTTAGATTTTGAACGGTTTCCACGGTATTTCTACACGGGTCTTCTCCGGTCAATTCGATCATTAGTATATATATTTTTTCCTAAAACCTTTATTTTATAACATTATAGTGTATGTAACACGTTAAATTTATTTAACTTTATAATATTAAAGCCAGTTTTATAACATTACAAACATGATTTTGACATAATTTTATCTCCGATAATTTGTATGTGAGAAATCTTAATAGTGGATTCTTACACATTTTTTTATACGACATTCTAATTTGTAACATTATAGAGTAAATATACAAAATCAGAATCTCTCATGAAAAAAAAAAAAAAACTCTTACACTTAATAATAATTATATATAAATATTATTTACAATTTCAATATGAAATTATAATTCGAATCATAACTTCATCGAAACGACTTAGAAAGACTTACTATTAAATCAACCTAATGTCATTCTCATTCTATCTTCTTTAAGTTTAGATCTTGATATGATATTGCAAAACACACCACATGGTGGGTGATCCAGCAGATTCCTAAGTCAATGGTATTAAATTCAATAGTCAACACCGCGAGTCCGTGATGGTTTAAGTCTTATTATAGGTAATTATCAATACATGTGGGGATATTTCTTATAGTACGGCGTAATTAGACATTCGGACCATAAACTTAGATTTCAAATAAATTTCATATCTATACGGTATCAACTTTTATTCCGTCCAGTCAAGTCCTTGTCAGCGTCCACTTGCCAACTGCCAAGCCCTTATCAGATCATAATATCATATTGATAATTTGATATGTACCCTTGTCTATTATATATCTACACTTCACCTTCTCAAAACCACCTCTCATTTTCTCTCTTCACCCTCTGTTCCTCTCTATTTAAACCACATATATTATTTTTTATCAACATAATATATTATGAGACTAAAAATTTCGAGCCTCCATGGTTCGAAGTACAGTTCCACTATCAGGGTTCACACTACAGACCGTGTTTGCAGAAACTAATCTAGTTATAAGAATATTTTTTTGGGGTTTGATCAAATGACTTTCAGATCAGCGGCTCGAATCCTACTAATGACGAAAGCTTTCAAGAATGCAAACGGTTCGCCTAGGTAAAATTCGAACTGCTGACGTTAGCCCCATGTCCGTATATAATTACCAGAAGTAGAACCAAGGACCTGAGTATTTAAACCCAAGCCTTGGACCACCAAGGCAACCACGGAGTCTTACCATGTGTTAATGGCGTTTGTATTACGCAAATTAGCATAGGAGAAACGTGTTTTTTTTAATGTTTGTCATTTTAGGACAAAAACTTAATTAATTACAGTCACTGATGATTAGATTAGATTATATAATATTAGATTATAATGAGATCTGAAATTTTGATTATTTCAATAAGAAAATGACCAATGAACCGCGCGTGATTTTGTAAAATGTCGAATTTGGCCTCAGGAACCTTTCGAAATAACGAAACATACCACAAAATGTGTCGCATTAATTTATATATTTACATGATCACTCCAACCATACAATTGTACCCAAAAAAAAAAAAAAAAAAAAAAAAAACAGACACTTTCGAGTTTCGATAAATATTGTTAGAGAGACAGAGTTAGCTCGCACCACTGTGTGTATAATCCAATCACACAAAGCGAGAGCGATTCTTTTGATTTGAATCCGTACCTGAATATTTTTTTTTAAGGAGGACGGTCTGTTCCTCCGTGGTTGGATCATTTTTTGATTTGAATCCGTACCTTCCCTTCCAGGTGATTTCACAAATGATCCAAAACAGTATTGACTATTGAATTTAATACCATTGACTTAGGAATCTGCTGGATCACCCACCATGTGGTGTGTTTTGCAATATCATATCAAGATCTAAACTTAAAGAAGATAGAATGAGAATGACATTAGGTTGATTTAATAGTAAGTCTTTCTAAGTCGTTTCGATGAAGTTATGATTCGAATTATAATTTCATATTGAAATTGTAAATAATATTTATATATAATTATTATTAAGTGTAAGAGTTTTTTTTTTTTTTTCATGAGAGATTCTGATTTTGTATATTTACTCTATAATGTTACAAATTAGAATGTCGTATAAAAAAATGTGTAAGAATCCACTATTAAGATTTCTCACATACAAATTATCGGAGATAAAATTATGTCAAAATCATGTTTGTAATGTTATAAAACTGGCTTTAATATTATAAAGTTAAATAAATTTAACGTGTTACATACACTATAATGTTATAAAATAAAGGTTTTAGGAAAAAATATATATACTAATGATCGAATTGACCGGAGAAGACCCGTGTAGAAATACCGTGGAAACCGTTCAAAATCTAAAATGTGTAGTTATGGAAGAGCCCATACTTGGCTTTATAATTACAAAAGTACCCGCCATTTAGAGATAATTATAATTAGAAACATTATTATAAAAGCAATAGGGTGGTTAGCTAGCTAATGGTAAAATTATCTTAGAGAGGAACAGCCGTGCATTGTCCGGCCAAGAATCATGAGACACACACACCCCACCCTCTTTTAGTCTTTTGTTGATTAGTGCAACAGAGCAATCAAACCCACAACAAGACAATACAATACACAAAGACTTCAAGTCTTCAACCTTGTGTTTTCGATTGTCATCCCCAATTTGAGTGTGAAAACATCTCTTCTCACCACCGAACGTCCGAACCATTATTTGTCTTGTCTCATTTGTAACTATATATCCTCCATAGAAAAATAATTTTCTAAGAAATATAAATAGATATGATTTTCAAATAAAAATACTTCACCATTAATTTTACTAATATTGAGTTAAAATTATCCATAACAAAAATTGATTTACAATCTAAATTAATATACTTGGATAATTTTCCTATATATTTTTTTACAGAATAATTTAAACAAAAAAAAAAAAAAAAAAAAACAAAAAATTGCTTCTAATATAAACACTTCAATAGTGACAATGTGATTTTCCAAAATAAAGAGAAGAAAAATCAACAATTTTCAGTGGCTAAAATGGACTAAATTGACTAAAAACACTTATTTTTAGGAGTCTATTTTTGCTCACCTCCTTCAAGGCCCCCCTCCCAAACACATGATATGTGTCCATAGAGGGGTAAAATTGTCTAAAAATATAACAGGGTTTAGATAAATTTACCCCTCCATTGACATATATCATATTTTTAGGAGGGGGTAATGTTTATCCCCTTTAAAGGAGGTAAGTAAAAGTAAACTCGAATCTTTGATATTTCTAGTCTTACACTGATATTTAGTGGACAGGACCCACGTGTAATGATTTCGGATTTTAGTTGATCGGTTTGGAAGCACAACACCAAGTTTGACTAATCCAATAATATGCACTCTAACAGTGACAAATTTGTAATTATATTGATTAACAATATGATTTCTGTAATTCTTTTATATTGATTAACAATGTTATTTCTGTAATTCTTTTGTCCGAAACCTTAAAATATAACCCCAGAGGGATGGACTCTCAACCCACCATCAGCTAAAAGCCTATAACTAAATTTTTAAAAGGCCGCTGGTCCCGACAAAAAACTCCACCCGGAGCAATCATCCCAAATGTCCAAACTACCCTTATCATTTCCCCAAATGCCACTCCCATTCCTCATCCTTCTCCTAATCTACCTTCCCTTCCAGGTAGTTTCACAAAATGATCCAACCACGGAGGAACGGACCGTCCTCCTTAAACTCAAACAACAACTCGGCAATCCATTGTCCCTCCAATCCTGGAACTCCACGTCATCACCATGCGGCTGGCCGGAGATTGTCTGTACCGGAAATTCGGTCACCAATATATCGCTCCGGAGCAAAACCATCACCCAGAAAATCCCAGCAACAATATGTGACCTGAAAAATCTAACTATTCTTGACCTTGGGGATAATTTCATTCCAGGAGAGTTTCCAAGAGTACTGTACAACTGCACCAAGCTTCAAGTACTCGATCTGTCTTCAAACTATTTCGTGGGTCCGATACCGGACGATATCGACCGAATTTCGGGTCTCCAATTCATAGACTTCGGGGCCAACAATTTTTCGGGCGATATACCGCCTGCTATAGGCCGATTATCGGAGTTGCTGGTGTTGCATCTCTATCAAAACCAGTTCAATGGCACGTTTCCGAAAGAAATCGGCGACTTGTTGAATCTACAAATACTGGGTCTGGCCTACAACGACAAGTTCGTGCCTGCAAATATTCCAATCGAATTTGGTAAATTGAAGAACTTGAAGACTCTGTGTTTCACGGAATCGAATTTGGTTGGCGAAATTCCGGATAGTTTCAACAATCTTACGAGTCTTGAAATCCTGGATTTGTCAAGAAACCACTTGGAAGGTAAAATTCCTAGTGGGCTGTTTAAGCTCAATAATCTAACGAATCTGTATCTCTTCAACAATAAACTGTCTGGTGAGATTCCAGGAACTGTTGAAACTTTAAACTTGGTTGAAATTGATCTTTCTAAGAATGATTTGACGGGTTCGGTACCAGAAGATTTCGGCAAGTTACAGAATTTGCAGGTGCTGAATCTGTTTTGGAACCAGTTGTCAGGAGAGCTACCGTCAAGTATCGGTCTGATTCCGAACCTGAAAGGTTTTCGGGTGTTCGACAACAATTTGAGTGGAGTCTTGCCACCAGAACTAGGCCTCCATTCGAAGCTTGAAGCGTTTGAAGTGGATGGTAATCAATTCAGTGGTCAATTACCTGAAAATTTATGTGCTGGTGGTGTTTTACAAGGAGTTGTTGTTTTCACGAACAATCTCAGTGGGGAGGTCCCGAAATCGCTTGGAAATTGTCGTACTTTGTGCACGGTTCAGCTTCACAATAACAGGTTTTCGGGTGAGATTCCTTCAGGTATGTGGACAACTTTCAACTTGTCAAGTTTGATGATAAGCAACAATGCGTTTTCGGGTGAGTTACCGAGCAAAATGGCTTGGAATTTGACAAGATTGGAGATCAGTGACAATCGATTTTCGGGTAAAATTCCTGTTGGGGTTGCATCGTGGAAGAATTTGGTTGTTTTCAAGGCAAGTAACAACTTGTTCTCAGGGAAAATTCCGGTTGAGTTGACAAGCCTTTCGCGTCTTACTACTTTACTGCTTGATAGAAATCAATTGTCTCATGAGTTGCCATCGGAGAAACTCTCATGGAAGTCACTGGTTACTCTGAATCTCTCCAGAAATGGACTTTCTGGTGGGATTCCAAAAGCAATTGGGTTGTTGCCTGATCTGCTTAATCTAGACCTTTCGTGGAACCAGTTATCAGGCGAAATCCCACCTGAAATTGGAAAGTTGAGGTTTACTGTTCTCAATCTGTCTTCCAACAAACTTTCTGGGATCATACCAGATGGGTTCAATAACCTTGCATACGAAGACAGTTTCTTGAACAATTCGCGTCTTTGTGTCATTAATCCAGTTATAGACCTTCCAAAATGTTACACCGGATACACCAATTCTAACAGATTTTCAACCAAACACCTTGTTTTGATTGTAGCTCTTGCTATTGTTGTTGTCCTAGTTGCTGTTTTACTGGTCTTGTATGTGGTTAGAGACTTCCTGAAGAAAAAGCTGAAGCGCGACCTCGAGACATGGAAGCTTACCTCATTCCATAAATTGGATTTCTCAGAATTACACATTTTGTCAAGTATGACAGAGAGTAATCTGATTGGAAGTGGAGGCTCAGGGCAAGTGTACCGGATTGCCATTGACCGATCAGAAGAATTCGTTGCTGTGAAGAGGATTTGGAATAACAAGAAATTGGATCACAAGCTAGAGAAAGAGTTTATAGCAGAAGTTGAGATATTGGGCACAATTCGGCATGCCAATATAATCAAGTTGTGGTGCTGCATTTCAAGTGAGAACTCAAAGCTTCTTGTGTATGAGTACATGGAAAATCAAAGCCTGGATAGATGGCTGCACGGGAGGAACAGAAGAACCGCGACAGGGTCAAGTTCCGTCCATCATGTAGTCCTTGATTGGCCGACAAGGCTTCAGATTGCAATTGGAGCTGCACAAGGACTATGCTATATGCACCACGACTGCACTCCTCAAATCATTCATCGAGACGTGAAGTCTAGCAACATCTTGCTGGACTCTGAATTCAAAGCGAAAATCGCAGATTTTGGACTGGCCAAGATGTTGGCTAAGCAAGGAGAGCCTCACACAATTTCAGCAGTTGCAGGCTCTTTTGGTTATCTCGCCCCAGGTAAACACAAAATCACATTTTAGGCTAGGCTGCATGATGTTTTTCCATAAATTTTAGAGCTTTAACATCATTTTTCTGTTCTTGCATTGCAGAGTATGCTCATACAACAAAAGTGAACGAAAAGATCGATATCTATAGCTTTGGAGTGGTACTTCTAGAATTGGTGACAGGAAGAGAAGCCAACTTTGGAGATGAGTACACAAAACTTGCAGAATGGACATGGCTGCACCATGCATGCGAAAAGCCTATCGCTGATGATTTCGACAAAGAGATCAAAGATCCACGTTACATGGAAGAAATGACTACTGTGTATACACTAGGACTAAGGTGTACTAGCACTTCACCCACTAATAGACCTTCCATGAAAGAGGTTTTGCAGATCCTTCGTGGCTGCTGTCTTGAAGAAGAGATCAAGCATTGCAAGAAGTAGATCATCATCTTAGTTTATCTCTTAAACTCTATCTTTAATCTTCTTGTATTTGTTATGGTTTGTACTTATTGGAAATCTTGTATTGTTTTTATGAGTAATATGAGCTAAATACTCTTGTGCTAGAACAATGAAGAAACCAAACCCTTAATCTATTTAATGATTCCTTAGTTTCTCTATAAGTGTTTGTGTAGTTATATGAATGTTTTGTATGCTTAATACTTTTGTCTTGATTGGTCATCTTGTTGAATGATCATTAGATAAACAAAATGTTCACTATATATGACTAGAAAGTGAGAGATACACTAGGCTAGCATATAGGGTTCATGTATGTGTTCCACTATTCTTAATGAATTCATCCATATTATCTATGTTTGGATACAATCTCTAAGACATCGAGAGAGATTAGAGATTGATTTAAGGGAATACGAACCTATAATCTATACTTGCACAAATGAGGGATTAAGTGAGTCAAGAGTTAATTAGAAGGGTTAGGTGGATTCAAGTTCTAGCACACTTTTCTTATATCATCACATTCACTTTAGTTGTGGTTAGTGTTTTATTTGCTTTATTTGTTGGTCATTATTTTCCTGTAATTGTCTATATAGAGACTTGTTTATGTTGAATGAAAGGTCAAGCAAATTCACCCAAATATTGTCTTTGTTTTCACCATTTTATTTTGTTATACCTCTCACTACCTAACAGTTGTTGAGAGAAGTCTTCTTGAGTGTGTTTAGCGGCACCAAAAATTGATCGGTCCACAACCACACGGTAAGACTCTCGTAAGTGTATGAGGTCGGAGTGTAATACAATGGCTGAGTAGGGATCGTTCACACTAGGACTAAGGATTGATTACCGGCTTTTATCGGCTTATATACTATTTGGATAATTGAAAATGAGAGTTTTTAATTTCTAACAATGAAAAGATTGATGGCAAGCGAGTTAGCTGCTGCTCCCCTAGCTTCTTGGCAGCTATGGATATCTTCATGGTTACAGCCATAGTAGGATGGTTAGAGAGGAGAATGATAGTCCACTATGCAATATGTGATGAGCGATGGTTAGAGAGGAGAATGATAGTCCACTATGCAATATGTGATGAGCAATAATCACGAATAAGATACATTGCCTCTTTGTACTTTGTAAATTTTCACTAAATGAGATAAATGCATCTTACAGTTATTGAAATAACCCATGTGCAAATTGCATTAATTGATGGAGTTATTTCTCTGTCAGTTTTCTTTTTTTTGGGGATATTGATTTTAAATAAATTTAAATTTTATAATTTATTTATTTTCATTTTCTTGGTAACCAATCACAAAAAAAAAAAAAAAATCAAAGAACTGTTCATCTTCCTTCTTTGATTAGGAGTTTTGGAAACCAGATTATTGGAAAAAAAAAAAATTGTTCCAAGAATGAGGACATGAAGACTTATTGGTTGAAGAGAGAGAGAAGAAAAGAAGAAAATATTTGATCGAAGATGAAAGAGAAGAAAATGGAAAAGAAAGTGATGAGAGATATAGAGCCTGATGAAAGTGATGAAAGAGACGGTGGAGATGAATTAAATGGGTAGGGTCACATGTAAAATAGTCCTGAGATAAGAGAGATGGGGTTAGAGGTAGGCATATTTAATCTAACAATCATGGGATTATTTTGCTGTTAGGACTAACAATCCCATTTTCCGAGGCAGCACCAAACATGGGATTGTGACTAAAATAGTCCCAATCCGAGTCACAATCCCAAGACAAACCTACGTGCCAAAATGTTCTCTTAATTTAGTCCATGACAAATCACAAATGATGCATATTTTTATTTTCTTTAATAGTTTTGAGAGGGAGGGTGAGAATGAAACTGTATTACAAGCTAGGAGGCAAGTGTACATGACTACAAATGATGTAGGACAATTAGCTCTGGAGTTTGAAGAAGAGTTGGATAAAAAATTGGCTAAAAGAGCTGGTTCGAAGAAACATGCATAACTTTTAGCTCGGTTGTCCGTTTACCTATTATAATATGTTTTCGTAGAGGGATTTTCGGGTTCCCCAGTTGAGGTCGTTTCCATCCTCAAATTCGTTGTTTTAGGTAGGTTGTCGGGTGGTTGAAGTTTTTTTAGTTTTTTTTTTAGTTTTTCGTTTTAGTTGCTATTTGTTTAGTAAATGTCTAATTTGGTCTTTTTGCTTAAGTTATGGTTTCCAGAGACTATTTAATTAAGCCTCTTATTCATTTGTTTTGAGGAGCATAATAAAGTTTTTATTTGGTTTACAACTATTTTTCCCGGTGAATTCCAATTTGTGTGTTCTTAGGGCTTACGTTGGTAAACCCTTATACTTCCGTTCTGCGTCAACAAAGAGTCGAGGATTTATAAAATCTAGAGATACAAACTCGATATGTACAAACTCAAACCACTCGAAACCCAGAACACAACCATCTAGCTTGTATTCTATATACATGTCCCAATAAAACGATACAATTCATAAAATAAAAGCAGCCAAACTCTCACAATGACGAGTACCAGAACAGCTCAAATGCCAGACAACAGAAGTTTTCTTTCACAGCACCAACGTACTTCAATATCTTCTAGGATGATAGGAGAGCATCAACGTCGCATCACAATCAACTCCTGAACTGTTAGCTAAAACACCAGGCCACTCACAGCACTTACGAAGCCTGCTATATATGAGGCACTTACAAAGGTGCTAGTTATCTCTCTCCCTTCATGGCAGTGATTTAGCCGAATGATTCACCACCCAAATGTTATGCTGTTGTCTGCAAACTTAACCTGCTACAAAGAGCCACAGAAACCAAACAAACAGCATAAAGAGATCATAATTTGTAACAAAAATAGTGGGTTTCAAAACACATGCCTTATCACTGGATTCTGGAAAGATTCTGACCTAGCTCCATCTTGAGATTTCACAACGGTCCCAAGTGCAGGACTTGGCTAGACAATATAAACAGGTGTGAGAATTAAGAAGTACTAATTTATCAATGTTTTTTTTTTTTTTTTTCTTTTTCAGGGCAATTAGTAAATCGAATTGTTTCCACAAAGAAGGTCATAGAGCTCCATGCAAGTTCACCAACAATCCATACATGATTGCTATTGGAATTACAGAAATAATTCTGTCTCAAATCCCAAACTTCCACAAGCTTTCATGGTTGTCCATCGTTGCAGCAATCATGTCTTTTTCGTATGCAGGCATTTGACTGGGACTGTCTTTTGCTAAGGTTGTCTCAGGTACATTAACTAATTCTGCCAACATTATCTGAATTGAAGTTCCAAAATAATTTGATGCCCATTTTTCTTGTCTTGAACAGGGAAAGGAGAAAAAAGTACAACTCTTACAGGAGTAGAAATCGGGCTGGATTTAACCGCGGTAGAGAAAACTTGGAGGACTTTTCAAGCAATGGGGGACATGGCATTGGCTTGTGCATATTCTGCAATCTTTATTGAAGTCCAAGTATGTATATATATAGGCCTGCAGCCTCAAATGAATTCAATATGTTTTCTAATATTGTACTGAAATTATATATGATATTCTAATGTGTTTTGATATTGTGAATATTTAGGACACATTGAGATCATCACCACCTGAAAACAAAGTAGTGAAGAAGGCAAATGTGGTAGCTACTTGTGCCGCGACAACTCTATACATGATGTGCGGTTGCTTTGGCTACGCCGCGCAAGGGAACCATGCACCTGGCAACCTCTTGACTGGCTTTGGATTTTACGAGCCATTTTGGCTGATCGACTTGGCTCATATTTTCATCGTGGTGCACCTTATAGGAGCATACCAGGTTAGTTTTACACTTCAATAATGTCAATTTATTAATTTCAATCTCGATTACTAGCTCACCAATGATTAATCATAATTTCAAGTACGCATTATAAATTATCTCGAAATCTAATTAAATGTCTAATTATAGGTAGTGGCTCAACCGGTATTCAATTTGGTAGAGTCATGGGCTGGTGCAAGGTGGTCTAAATCGAAATTCGTAAACGAGGAGTACCCATTTTAAGCATCGGCAAAAACCGTAAGTTTTTTTATAAAATTGTAACAACATATGACATTAATTGGAATGTTTAAGTAAGAAAGCGTTGACCGGATAGAGCCAATTTGATTGTGATCAATATTTATTGGGCTTGGTGCACCTTAACTACATTACATATATGTAGGATATAGTATGTGCTATTGTATATATATGGGCCTAGTATTCATTTTGGAACTAGCTATCCTATTAGGGTTGAGAATCCTCTATGGGTTAGGATTCTAGTAAGTTATATTATTTATAGGGGGTCCCTACTCTCGCTCACGTGTGTTACAGAACTGTCTCCCAATTAGACAATCCGAGTAAGGTGAGAAGAGAGTAGAAGACTTCCTATTGACTTTCTATTGTTTTCTTGTGTTTTCTTTTCAGATGATTGTTCTTGTGCTATCATGGATTCTGGAAATTCGGGTACGCTTTCATGCTTATGTATTTAATACGAGTTGTACATATATATTTATTTGTATAATTCTTACAAAAACAACTTGGCAATCAACCTGAACAAGTTCAGGCTAATTTGGAGAAGTTCTTTCGTGGTGGTGGCGACGCTGATTTCCATGGCATTTCCCTTCTTCAATGAAATTTTGCACTTCTTGGAGCCATCTCCTACTGGCCCTTGACAGTGTATTTTCCATTGGAGATGCACATTTCAAGAAACAAGATCAAACGAGGAACAACCAAGTGGTGTTGTCTCCAGCTTCTCAATTTGGTGTGCTTTCTTGTTGGTTTGGCCATGGCAGTCAGCTCCATTCGTGGCATGAGCAAAGCTTTCCATACTTTCAAGCCCTTCACGTTTTAATAGTTTTACAAATGTAGAGCTATCTAGCTAGTTTCAATGCTCACACATTTATCTGTTGCAGAAAAAAAAGTCTGTTTAATTAGTGCAAATTATACAATACATTATACATATCATTATATCAAAGTACAATATATAATAATACTATATATAACTGAAAAATAATTTTTTATAGCTCCAAGTCCAACCGGTGAAAAGGAATCCAGTAACTGAAACTCTGTAACAAAATTCTCAAATTGAAAAGAAAGAACGTAAACATAAAAAATTAAAAAAAAATTAAAAAAAAAAAAATACAATGCCAGTAACAACAAACAAGAAATGCAAAAGAAATGGACATCAAACAATCTATTTTCTTCTTTTGGTTTAATAGATTAACTGGATTCTTGTTCACCGGAAATCCCATCTTCGTTTGTTTCTGTCTTTGATCTCTACACAGGTTTCATACCAACTCTTCTTGCCCTTCTAAAGGGCACTGGATCAGCTCCAAAATATTCACCATCTCTTCCATGTCTGGCCGATTTGATGGCACTTGAGATGCACATATTAGACCAAGCTTTATCACTGGAATCGCCTCATCTGCTGGAATAATAATACTATATATGTTTGCCTAATTAGTTTTCCATGATGATTTGTGTAAGGCTGCAGGCATGATTTTTCATATGTGACAAGGGTTTGATTTTTTTAACTTGCTATGACTTGTAAAAGATTTTTGTAACAGGGGACACCATAATATTGTAAGCTTTTTCAATTGTATGCTATCGAGTCCAATCCTTTTTTTATACTTTTTATTGTTGTTATTATTTTTAAGTTTGGTATAGATAAGATCAAAGGTCTACAGATACCTGGCGAGAAGGTAGACTTGGCGAGATCAAATGTTACGGTCTAGAAATCAACTCCCACTTGGTTCCTTTAATTGCTGGTCAGCTAGGAATTTCCAGAAGTTCATTCTTGAAGCTAAGGTGATTGATTTGCCTATGAGAGGTATGACCTTTACGTGGTCTAACAATAGGGAGGGAGGGGTGTGGGCTAGACTCGATCGCTTCTTAATATCGCCTGTGATTTTATCTTGGTATCCTACTCTTTTCCAAAGGGGCCTAACTAGAACTCTATCGGATCATAGTGCGGTTACGTTGGGTGCCTCCAGTGAGAAATGGGGCCCTAGTCCTTTTAGAATTCACAACCGTTGGCTGGAGGATAAGGCTCTGATGGAGGAGGTTAGGAAGGGTTGGGTTGGTTGTAAAATTAGAAGTTCAGGCGGTAGACTTTTGCAGCAAAAGTTGAGGGTGGCTAAGGTTTTTATCAAGAAGTGGGCTGAGACAAAAGGTAGGGACAACAGTTCCATGAAGAGGATTGAAACTAAGTTGGCGAGCATTGATGCTGAGGCAGTCAGAGAGGGCTGGTCGAATGAGTTAAGGCAGGAAAGGTTGAATTGGTTGGCAGAATTTTGGAAGGTTTTAAGGTTGGAGGAGCAAGAATGGAAACAAAAATCTAGAGTGAAGTGGTTACTAGAAGGAGATAGAAATACGAGATTCTTTCATTGTATGGCTAGTGGTAGAAGGAGAAGGAATGCAATTGGGGAATTGTTTTTTGATGGTGTTGCTGTCTCGTCCAGGGAAGAGGTGAGTTGTAAGGTGGCTGATTTCTTTGAAGATCATTTTAAGAAGGTTGGTTGGAAGAGACCTTCTATGAAGGATGGTTTGGTGAAGAGAATCTCTGAGGCCGACAGAGATTGGCTAGAAGAGAAATTCTCTTTGGCGGAAGTAACAGCTGCCTTGAATTGCTGCGGAGACTTTAAAGCTCCGGGTCCGGACGGTTTTAACTCTAGATTCCTCAAGGATAATTGGGATGTCATCCAAGGGGACTTTATGAATTTTTTAGATGAGTTTTACAAGGATGGGAAGGTGGTGAAAGACATTAATAAAACTTTCTTGACCCTGATTCCTAAATGTCAGAATCCGACATCTATTTCAGACTATAGGCCTATAAGTCTGGTGGGATGTATCTATAAAATCCTTGCGAAAATTTTAGCCAATCGGATGAGGAGAGTTATTAGTTCCGTTATAGGGGAATCCCAAATGGCGTTTGTTAGGAACCGTCAAATTTTAGACAGTTTTGTGGTGGCGGAAGAGATTATTCATCACTGGAAGATCCGGGGGAATAAAGGGGGTCTTGTGGTGAAGCTTGATTTCGAAAAAGCCTATGATAGTCTTGATCATGGCTTCTTGGATAGTATGTTGGATATGATGGGTTTTGGGCACAAGTGGAGGTCGTGGGTGAGAAGTTGTATTTCCTCGTCCACCATGTCGGTTCTGGTAAACGGGAAACCTACGAGGGAGTTTGGGGTGGATAGGGGGCTTCGGCAGGGTGATCCATTATCCCCGTTTCTGTTTAACGTGGCGGTTGAAGGTTTGAGTGCGTTGTTTAAAAGAGGTGAGGAATTAGAGTTGATTAAAGGGGCTGTTTTGGGTTATGATGAGGTGAAAGTGTCTCATTTGCAATTTGCAGACGACACTATTCTTTTCCTCCAACCGGAAGAGAGATTTGTGAGTAATGCTAGAAGGATTCTGAGATGTTTCGAATTGGTTTCTGGTCTTCGATTAAACTTCCACAAAACTGGAATTGTGGAGGTGGGTAAGAGGGGTAGGCCGAGTGAGCAATGGGCTAGCCTGTTAAGATGTGCTCAGGTTTCGCTTCCGATTATGTACTTGGGTTTGCCTTTAGGTGGAAGACCGGGTTCGAAAGCTTTTTGGTCTGCCCTTGTTCAGAAAATTGAAGGTCGTTTGGCGCCTTGGAAGAGATCCTTCCTTAACAAAGGGGGGCGTCTTGTACTTATCAAATCAGTTATGGCTAGCATTCCGGTGTACTATATGTCGATGTTTAGAATGCCAGTGAGTATAGCTCAGAAAATTGAAAGAATCCAGAGGAATTTCTTTTGGGGTGGTAGTAGTGTGAAGAAGAAGTTACATTGTTTGAGGTGGGAGTTGTTGTGCAAAAATAAAAGGGAGGGGGGGTTGGGGATTGGTTCAATCATCAGCCTGAATAAGAGCCTTATGGCAAAATGGATTTGGAGATTTGCTGTGGAGAATTTTTCGCTGTGGAAAAGGATTGTTTGTGCCAAGTATGGTGTTGATAGAAATGACTTCAGCTGGAACTGGTGGGGAGGTGTCAAAGGGTCGTCTTTTGTTAAGGCTATTAGCCATCTCATCGAGCCTAATTCAGTCACTAAACAGACTGTTTCTGAAGGTATGCGTGTGGTCTTGGGCAATGGTAACAGGGTTAAATTGTGGTCTGAAGTGTTGATAGATGGTTCGTCGCTGAATTCAGCTTTTCCTAGAATTTTCGCTTTAGCGAAAAATAAAAGTGGCGCTGTTAAGGAGTTTGGGTGTTGGGAGGGGACTCAATGGAAATGGGATGTTCCTCTTAGGAGAAGATTGTTTGACTGGGAGAAGGAACAATGGGAAACTTTTCTTTGTTGTCTGTCGAATATCAGAGTTTTACATGGTGTCATGGATTCGGTGGTTTGGAAGTTTGAGACCTCGGGCCAATTTTCGGTGAAATCTTTTAGGAAGAGGATGGAGCAGGGGAGATCAGGGGAGGAGACAATTTTCAGGGAGGTTTGGTTGGGGTTTTGCCCTCCTAAAATTGAGATTTTCGTGTGGCAGCTCCTTCATGGCAGAATCCCTGTTAAGGAGGTGTTGAATAGGGTGGGTATTCTGCTGGAAGGTGGATCTTTGTGCTCTCTTTGTGCTGGCAACACTGAAAGCATCGATCATCTCTTCCTTCTTTGCGATTGGGCTTGGAGTATTTGGCAACGGTGCATGAACTGGTGGGGTATTTCCTGCTGCTCTTCGAGATCCATTGTGGACTGGTGGATAGGCTGGAAGAACTTATGCCCCTGGAAGATGTCTACGAGAGCTTGGAGGACTCTTTTCTTTGCCATAGTTTGGACCATATGGGAAACGAGGAATGGCAAAGTCTTTAAGGATGAGCAGCTGGTTCTTTCTAGATCGGTGGATTTGGTCAAATTCAGACTTGGTTGGTGGTTCAAGCATTTTGGGAGAGGTTCTCATACTCCCATTACGCACATACTGCTGAATATTGTTGAGTGTTGTATGGAAAAACCTATCAAGTCTCCTCTGAAAAAGGATAGCTGGGCTCCTCCGCTGGAAAATTCTCTGTTTTTTAATGTGGATGGTTCGGTTTTGGATCCTCCTGGTCATGCTGGAGTTGGCGGAGTGTTGAGGGACCACAGGGGAAAAATATTGTGCATCTTCTCCTCTTTTGTGGGTAATCAAGAGGTTATCGTGGCTGAGTTGCTGGCCATTTTAAGGGCTGTGAAGTTGATTGGGTCGAGAAAAGAGCTTGCTTATAAGCCTATTACAATCATTTCGGATTCAAAAACGGCTGTTAATTGGGTCACAGGAAGGTCGTTTGGGTACAATAGCCAAGCTCAAGTTATTGAGGAGATTTGTAGCTGGTTGGTCTTGTTCAGATCGGTTTCAGTGGATTATCGCCCAAGATCGACGAATTCTTTCGCAGATACTCTTGCTAAGAATAGCCTGAAGCCTGGGGTGGATGAGTTGTGGTGGAGCGGGTAGTCTTGTTTTGTTTTCCTTGTGTTTGTTTGTTGTTTTTGGTTTGTCTCCCCGGCTGTGGGTTTGTTCCTCGGTCTGTGGGTGTGGGAGTTCCGTTGGGTCTGTTCGTGTTGTTTGTGTTGTTTCCTTGTTGTGCCTGGCTTGGTGCCTTTTAATCTATTGCCTTTTAAAAAAAAAAGAAATCAACTCCCACTTAGAGGAAAGGTCTCCGTATACTTTGTGATCGACTTTATAGACAATGGTGAGACTTGAACCCCTATTATGCAATATGGAGGGGATTTTCTGCATCTGAAACTCCCATCCATATATGTATATATACTCTTATAAAAGCTTAGATATACAATATCAAGAGAATTTATTTCTCCATTACATCATTATCTTGAAGCTGTGATCATGCATCAAGCTAGGGTCCCTTGCCTTGTAGTTGAAGACTTCAAACCGAAACTCCAGCACTACGGTTCAAACTCTGATGGTGTAAATATATGTCCAGCCGTAAAGTGTAGGAAGACCACCCCTTGGATAAGAATTGTATTCACGAATAGGAAAGAAAAAATAAACAAACACCTTGAAAATGGTTGTACCTCGTGACTGCTTTTTTTCTTCTTCTTCTTCTTAACGTTAGGTGATCATACATTAACTTTCACGTAATTTGTTCACCTTCTACAAAGACAGACTCCAGCTTTATTGACTTCTGTAAAGGAGAACAACAACCCATAATATTTCAATATTTCAATTAGTGTTTGGTTCGTTCAAAATTTAATTATTTCAAGAATTTGTTTGCTTAAAAGTCACGTGGTAATTCAGTTAATAGGATTAATTAATTGATTATCTTGTAAAAAAAATTATTCAAGATTGAATAAATTATAAAATTCAAAAATTATTTTTTAAAAGAATTTGATGGCCAATTGGCGGAAATTGAAGTAATTTAACTCCCACACCCATGTCAATGAGACTATATAATATATATATATGAGTTCAAGTCTTATTTCTCTTCTCTAACCTTCAAATTACCTTTTAAAAAAAAAAATTGAGATGTAAACACATGTCACAATTTAGTTAGTTAAATACAAATTGGGTCACCATTTCTGGATAGTTGATTTGAGTCTTATTAATAATTTATCATGCGGCCACCTACCATAAATAGAATTTCACCTTCCACTTTGGTTACACTGAATTACCAATTTCTTTTATATTCAGATGTTTTTGAAGTATTTTATAAGGATCATTTTCATGTGAAAAATGGTTTTTATTATGAAAAAAATTAATATTTTTTAACAAATATATCAGTTAAATATATATTTAATATATATATAGAGAGAGAGAGAGAGATTTTTAAAGAAAATTATTTGTCCCTTTTTAAGCCATTACTATAAAAGTATTAAGAATTTTAACCATAAATAAATATGTTATATACTCTTGAATACTAAATATCTATGAATTATATATATTGGAATTTTCCTTTTAAGTCAATAGCTTGAAGGGCAAAGTAAGTAAGCATTCGTAGATGCTGAGGTAGAAAATCTGTACGTATACGGTGCACATGACTAATATTTAGTTGTCGTTTACATCAAATTATAAATATAAAAATATATATCTCATTAATTTATTATAGATTATCAAATAATATATAAAAATGTCTCATTCATTCTAGATCAAAACACATGTAGTTATCGATTGTTTCTCTTTGTATATTGACTCTTGAGGATCAATATTTTAAAATTCCAAATGTTAGATGTATTTAATATATTAAATTTGATTTAAAATCGATACATTTTGAATAGTAAAAAATGGAAAATACAAATCTATTTAAACAAGTTGAGAATTTTATTTATTTATTTATTTATTAACTGGTATAATTTAATTGAACGATGGAGACCTTTTTTTTTTTTTTTGTTTTTTTTTTTTTGTTTTTTTTTTTTTTGTTTTTTTTTTTTTTGAAGAAACATGGAGATATGGCTCGAATATGTAATCTTGTTTCCAACAATCATAGCACTAGGCCAACTAGCGGAAAGATTTGATTTGAAAAGTCAAGTTTCTTTTTTCCGAAGATTATTCCGCGGCTGCTGTTAGTTTTGAAGAATCCTTTTGTTATTTTCCTTTATCTTTAATTAGACTACTACTAAAGCCAAAGAAAATGTAGGTTGGACCCCACATCTCCTCTAAAATTCCTAAGATTAATTAATACATGAATTAATGGATTATATATCAACTTCAAACAAGCATTCTCCTGGTCTCATGGGCGTAGCTCAGTTGGTAGATGGATAAGGCTTAGTTTGATATTGTTTCCTGAGGTACTTTTGGGAGAAGCTACAAAATGTAACTTCTCATTTTCTCATTTGAGAGAAGCCAAAAATGGCCAAAAATGACCAAAAATGATTATGGTGAGTTTGGTATTGTTTCCTGTGGTACTTTTGGGAGAAGCTATAAAATGTAACTTCTCATTTTCTCATTTGAGAGAAACCAAAAATGACCAAAAATGATTATAGTGAGTTTGGTATTGCTTCCTGTGGTACTTTTGGGAGAAGCTACAAAATGTAACTTCTCATTTTCTCATTTGAGAGAAGCCAAAAATGACCAAAAATGATTAGGGTGTTTAGTAAAATTCTAGAAAAGTGTTTTTGATCATTTTTGGCTTCTCCCAAATGAGAAAATGAGAAGTGCTTTTGTAGCTTCTTCCAAAAGCACCTCAGGAAGCAATGCTAAACTAAACCTAACTCTAGGATTGGGTAAATAACTCCTAAGTAAGTTTTAAAAATATATATGGTCTAGATAGATGGATAAATAGATATTGTAAAAAAAAAAAAAAAAAAAAAAAATTCCTTTAAAAATAAATAAACAAATTCTCCTCTTCAGTCTCCACTCTCCACTAACAATGAATTAAATCCATTAATGACAAACATGAAACATCCACAAGTTTAATATCTTCTTAGACTAGAAAATTATACATTTCTTTTTGTTTCATCCACATTCCACCATCACTGCTTCACTAGTAGCCAAGTAGAGAGTTGATATATTCAATGCCGTGTCCACTCTACCAAATTTAATCATAATAATTCAAAAAAATATATATAAATAAAGAGAATTTACATTTATCTATACTCCACCTCAAGTATTGATTTTTTTCTGTTCAAAAAAAGTATGGATTATTTTTCATTTAAATTATAAATTAATGATAACTGTAAAGTTGATTTTCTATGTAATCCATACTTTAAAAAGCTGCAAATTAAATATCCTCGCACCTAAAATTCTACCACTAGAGGTTTACTCGGCTGTTAACTTCAGGGTCTCGTGGGATTAGTCGAGGTACACGCAAACAGGCTTGGACACCCACGGATACCAAAAAAAAAAAAACCCACCCGGAGGGATGGTTTAACAATATCATTTGTAATTATATTGATTAACAATATCATTTCTGTAATTCTTTTGTCCGAAACCTTACATATAAACCCAGAGGGATGTACTCTCAATCCACCATCAGCTAAAAGCCTATAACTAAATTTTTAAAAGGCCGTTGGTCCCGGCAAAAAACTCCACCCGGAGCAATTAACGGAAATCATCCCAAATGTCCAAACTACCCTTATCATTTCCCCAAATGCCACTCCCATTCCTCTTCCTTTTCCTAATCTACCTTCCCTTCAAGGTGATTTCACAAAATGATCCAACCGCGGAGGAGCGGACCGTCCTCCTTAAACTCAAACAACAACTCGGCAATCCATTGTCCCTCCAATCCTGGAACTCCACGTCATCACCATGTGGCTGGCCGGAGATTTTCTGTATCGAAAATTCGGTCACCGAAATATCGCTCCGAAGCAAAACCATTACCCAGAAAATCCCAGCAACAATATGTGACCTGAAAAATCTAACTATGCTTGACCTTGGGGATAATTTCATTCTGTTGGGGATAATCCCTATATAATAAACCGATGAACGCGGAACGCCGTGCCTAATATACGCCCATAACTCATAGCAAATAATAACGTCAATAAGTAGAAAAATAGATGAGAGAGAATAAAACAATCACAACACAAGATATACGTGGAAAACCCAAAACGGGTAAAAAACCACGGGCTGTCAGGACGACAGAGAAAGTTCCACTATATGATAAATTGTTACAACCATATACTCCAGGATTCTCTCTCACACCTAACCCAAACTCCACTCACAAAATCCTCACCAAAAACCCCACAATATCCCCTAGGTCTCCCCTAAATATCACCCACGGATCTCTAACTAGATCCACCGATATTCCCTTGGATCCCTCCTCGGATATTCCCTTGGGTCTCCCCAGATCTCACTCACACTCTCTCTGATGTTACATGGTGTTCTTTTTGCTCCTCAGCCTTAAACATAAATAATAGGACTATTTATACTAGTTACAGGGAGTTTAAGATAAAAGGAAATCCTACTCCTAAACGTATAAGACTTACTTGTTCCACATAAATACTATTTCCTTTTATGAAAAGTCTTCTTGTAGGGAGTAAATCTTTTTCCTTCAAGCATAAGAACTTCCAGAAACAAACTACTTCCTTTTCTGCTGAAGATTTCTCGTTTCATGTATGCTTATTATTGACTACGATTCGGGTAACGGTTGTACACCCGTTTCCTAAACCGTTACAAGTCACCTTAAATTATATCGCTCAGAAAACCGCAATCCATACGTTGAAACAAAATCTCATTCAGTTCTTCATGATCTTCAACCTCCCTCAAACTACACCATTCCATCTTCCAAACGTATCCCACGTCTCCAGGAAGCTCCACATCAGTTGAGTCTTTGTTTGGTTCACATTAGTTCATTTGAGAATACAAGCCAAAACTAACACATTCCAGGAGAGTTTCCAAGAGTACTGTATAACTGCACCAAGCTTCAAGCACTCGATCTGTCTTCAAACTATTTCGTGGGTCCGATACCGGATGATATCGACCGAATTTCGGGTCTCCAATTCATAGACTTCGGGGCCAACAATTTTTCGGGCGATATACCGCCTGCCATAGGCCGATTAGCGGAGTTGCGGGTGTTGCAACTCTATCAAAACGAGTTCAACGGCACGTTTCCGAAAGAAATTAGCGACTTGTCGAATCTACAAGTACTGGGTCTGTTCTACAACGACAAGTTCGTGCCCATAAATATTCCAGTCGAATTTGGTAAATTGAAGAACTTGAAGACTCTGTCGTTCAGGGAAGGGAACTTGGTTGGCGAAATTCCGGATAGTTTCAACAATCTTACGAGTCTTGAAAAGCTGGATTTGGCAATAAACCACTTGGAAGGTAAAATTCCAAGTGGGGTGTTTAAGTTCAAGAATTTGAAGCAACTATATCTCTTCCGCAATAATCTGTCTGGTGAGATTCCAGGAACTGTTGAAACTTTAAACTTGGTTGAAATTGATCTTTCTAGGAATAATTTGACGGGCTTGGTACCAGAAGATTTCGGCAAGTTACAGAATTTGCAGGTGCTGAATCTGTTTTGGAACCAGTTGTCAGGAGAGCTACCGTCAAGTATCGGTCTGATTCCGAACCTAAAAGGTTTTCGGGTGTCCTACAACAATTTGAGTGGAATCTTGCCACCAGAACTAGGCCTCCATTCGAAACTTGGTGTGTTTTCTTGCCAGTTTGGCTGTCGCAATCAGCTCCCTCTTAGGCGTCGGCAAAGCTCTCCATACTTACAAGCCCTTCATGTCTAAACAGTAGCTAGTAATCCGAAAGCTGATCATCTCCATACATGTTATAATAGTTTCAGTAATTTACAAATCATAGTTGTTACAGAAATGTCTGATAAAGTGCAAATTATAGTATCATACATTATGCATATGATCAAGTTCAATAAAATAATAATATCTCTATACCAAGTTTTTAGCTTACTTAAGGGTTTCAGATTGTTCCAAGATTCCGCATCTAATAATTATTATATTAACAAATTTTGTATATTTTAAAGTTTGTTGATGAGTTTTCCTGAACTTTAAACGACTTTTTAATATATATCACAAAGATAAGATCACCGCTTCCACATTTGATATTCGGTGAAAGGTTACATAATTAAATTCAATTTTATTGCTTTGGGCATGTCTACTATGCTGCTTTCTTCAGATCTTATTGTTAGGTTTTGGCTCGTATTCTCAAATGTACTAAATGTGAACCAAACGAGACTCAACTGATGTGGAGCTTCCTGGAGACGTGGGATACGTTTGGAAGTTGAATGGTGGTGTTTGAGGGAGGTTTGAAGACCAGAAGAACGGAATACTGAAGATTGTTTTAACGTATTGATCGCGGTTTTCTGAGCGATGTAATTTAAGGTGACTTGTAACGGTTTAGGAAACGGGTGTACAACCGTGACCCGAATCGTAGTCAATCATAAGCATACGTGAAACGGGAAATCTTCAGCGGAAAAGGAAGTAGTTTGTTTCTGGAAGTTCTTGTGCTTGAAGGAAAAGGATTTACTCCCTACAAGAAGGCTTGTCATAAAAGGAAATAGTATTTATGTGGAACAAGTAAGTCTTGTACGTTTAGGAGTAGGATTTCCTTTTATCTTAAACTCCCTGTAACTAGTATAAATAGTCCTAATATTTATGTTATTAGTTTTAAGGCTGTGGAGCAAAAAAAGAACACCATGTAAACATCAGAGAGTGTGAGTGAGATCCGGGGAGACCCAATGGGAATATCCGAGGAGGGATCTAATGGAATATCGGTGGATCTAGTTAGAGATCCGTGGGTGATATTTAGGGGAGACCTAGGGGATATTGTGGGGTTCTTGGTGAGGATCTTGTGAGTGGAGTTTGGGTTAGGTGTGAGAGAGAATCCTGGAGTATATGGTTGTAACAATTTATCATATAGTGGAACTTTCTCTGTCGTCCTGACGGCCCGTGGTTTTTTACCCGTTTTGGGTTTTCCACGTATATCTTGTGTTGTGATTGTTTTATTCTCTCTCATCTATTTTTCTGCTTATTGACGTTATTATTTGCTATGAATTATGGGCATATATTAGGCACGGCGATTCCGCGTTCATCGGTTTATTTTACAGGATTATCCCCAACACTTATTCTTCAATAACTTTAACCTGTAAAAGTAATAACAAGAAATGTAAATTACTTTTTATATACAATTATAAATTTACAATAAAATTTGCAATGTCTATCTTAAATGTGGCAAATCATGAATACTGTTTTAATACTTCTGATATAAATATATATAATTGCATATAAGTCTACAGCTGGCAGATTGTGGCTTAAATGTATATGGCAAATCAAAGCTTATCTCTACTTTATATCTTCAATTAAATCTTTAGATCAATTGTAAAGTAACTTTTATTTTTAATTAAAAAAAAATAAAATAAAATAAAATAAAATATAAAAAAAAAAAACCTAACCCTAAATTCAATCAAGTGTAAATTCTAAATTCTTCTTTTCAATGAATCGATATGGAGGACCAGCCATTTGAAACTAACCTTGACAAGTGTAAAGTCACTTTTATTTTTATTTTTATTTTTTTGTCTTTCTCATGAATATATAAACCCAAATAATAATTGGAGTTCTACCGTGGAGAAGCTAAGTTGAAGATATAAGTCCCAAGATTTTTCTGTGAACATGGTATGGGCAAAACAAGTACGTGCAATTGTGTAAGGAATCAAATTCTATTCTCTGCTGCTCACTATCGCATCAAAACTTCAAATTGGCCACAAAGTGTAAGAAGATAGATAAAATTTAGGGAAATGTGAGTATACTAACACATCGGGTTATCCGAATATATCCATATCTGAGTCGATACACTACTTGGTAGAGAACTCCTTAGAATTACAAGAGGATTTCGACCCGGGCAATGCGGGGTACAATTATCATCCCTATTTAGGCGTACACACACAATAATATCATGCCATGTGGTGTTTTTTATTTATTAATAAATAATAAGAGAGATTCATGCCACATAATATTTAATGGTACAAGCCCACTGATATGCTAATTAAAGTTACTAATGACTCAGAAGAATCCCCATTTAATACTACAAACTTTTTCCTTTTGCTTTTCAGAATAATATTAATGCAACTGCAAACAAAGCCATATCAACACTTCACGACGTGTTAGTCTCATTTTATAAGTACTGAGTAGTCTCATTTCATGTGTTCAATATTTCCCACAGTTTCTTCTTCATTCTTCAAGGAGAAAATTACAAAGAAAAATAATTAGGATCATGAGGAGCCTAGAACAAGAAATGGGTCCTTGGAAAGTTGCAGAAGGAGAGGTTGATGATGATGGAAGATCTAAAAGAACTGGTATTTCATCTTTCTCTCTCTCTCTCTGATAATAATCTTTTTCTGTCACTCATGCATGCAACACTTTTCTCTTTAATTACTTTGAACATTAATTTTGAACATTAGATTAGAAAATCCATCGACAACATCAAACAAGATCTTTCATTTCTCAAATGGTTACTGATGATGCAGTGCGGTCTGAAATCTGAATTTACAATAAAAAAAAAAAAAAAATTAATGGGGTGAATAATTAAATGACTTATTCAGATTACTGTTTCAGTGTGTCAGACACGTAACACGTTGTTGTTTACAGTTTAACAAAAATCATATGAACAATTTTTTTTTTCTTTTAAGGTTTGAGAAGATAAAATATTAAGTTCTTTACAAGAGTTGTTTTAATCTTTAGTCTTCACAAAAATTTCGGCCGAACTTGTTTGCGCGATTGGCGGTTGCCGGTTGCATGTAATGGTTTTTTTTTTTTTTTTGGAAGAATTTAATTTCAATTAATGCATACGTGGAATGATTATCATTTTCAGAGATTATTACATTAATTAATGATAAAACGACAAGGAATAATTGTAATGCAATTAATTACATTGTGTTAATTTTAGTATACATATGTACAGACTGTTGCATATTAATATCAGTATTTAATATAGTGGGTGTGAACTGTGAACCATATAGTTTTCTCAATTTCCGGAATTAAAAGGAAAAAAAAAAAAAAGAGGTTGTGCTATTGGCACACCCACTACTGAACTATTTATACCCCACTTTTTAAATTATTTAGTATTTTTTTTTTCTTATCAAATTACTTAAAGAGACATACAATTTTTATTAAAAAAAAATCTTTTACAAGGTAAAACTAATAAAATCTCATTTTCCTTATTTTAAAACCCTAATGATAAAAGCTTTAATGATATAAACTATTCTAATGTTTACTATTTTTGTTTATATTTTCTTTCAGATCTCGATCTATTTCATGTTTCCCATGTTTAGTATTTATTGATTTATTACTATTTTTGTTTATATTTTCTTTTAAATCTCGATCTCATGTTTATCATGTTTAGTATTTATTGATTTTATTGTTTTACATGTTTATTTTATTTTTCTTCTCAAATTCCATATTCATGTTTGCTATTTTTTTCTTGGTTATTTTCTTTCAAATCTTCCAAAGTTCTAGTTATACTATAAGTTGTATCAATTCTGTTGTAGATTTTATTCTGGATCTTCCAAAGTTAGTTTAATATTATTTACAAAATTTAAAAAAAAAAAAAAAAAAAAAAAAAAACAACGAAATCACACCAAGAATCGCAACTAAGAAAACTTAATTTCTGACAAAACGAAACCACACCAAAACTCTAATTCAGTCACTCAAAAAAAATTATCAGACGATTAATATTACACTCACAATCTACCATCAACAATCCAATCAACTATAGAAAAAAAAAAAAAAAAAAATCGAATCTAATAAAGATGGTTTTACCACGAAATAAGAAGAAAAAACAAGTCCTGAGAATGGATGTGAGAAAAACTATATATAAATATTAGAGATGAGGTGTATTTTTATTTTTATTTTTTTGAAAAAGATATGGGGTTTATTAAATTTGAAAATAAGTAAAAGGGTAGTCTTGGAAAAAAAATCAAAAATATTAATAAAACCAACTAATTTTATATAATTAAATCAAAATTTTAAAAAGTGAGGTATAAATAGTTCAGTAACGGGAGTGCCAATAGCACCACTAAAAAAAATACTAGTAAAAATCCAAAATTAGTATCGACCATATCATGATAATTAATTAATACTGTAATTATAGGAGTTCTCTAAAAATAGATTATAAAAAAGTAAACATTTAATTTTAATTATGATCAAATTTTTACTCTAGTGGTAAAGGATTTGAGTCCACTCTTGTGCATTTTACAAGCATGTGTGGGGAATTTTCTCTCAGTAGCGAAGCCATCCTCCATGGTGGAGCCACCATCCAAGCTAATTTTTTGTTTTCATGTTAAGAAAATTATAAGGAAATTTAATTTATCTTTGACCTCAGAATTTTTGTTATTTACATTTTCATTTAATTTTTGTGCCATGGCCACCCAAATCCTCAAAGTTTAATGAAGCTGGCTTCGAATCTGACAGCACATGTAATGTTTGATTTCATCAGGTCTCGATAAACCCCTAGGTCACCACCCTATTATGACATTCAACTTTGTAACCCCTAAATCGTGAGGCGAGTGACATGGATGATACCCGCCACAACATAAGGGAATATGACTAATTTCTTTAAATTTACCCTAGACCTTAAACAAAAAGGGAACTAATTCTTGTTATATAAAATTTTGAAGGATATTTGTAGATGAAATTGCTGATATACACATGTATATATATGTGCAGGGACTATGTGGACTGCAAGTGCCCATATAATCACAGCAATTGTTGGGTCAGGAGTGTTGTCACTTGCTTGGAGCATTGCCCAAATGGGATGGATAGCTGGTGTAGCCAGTCTCTTCATATTCTCAGCCATTACCTTATATACATCTTCTCTCTTAGCTGATTGTTACAGAGCTCCTATCTCTGGAAACAGAAACTACACTTACATGGACACCGTCAAAACCTTCTTAGGTACTGTATTTTCTTATTATTAGCACTCTAATTACAGTGTATGATCATAAAAAAAGGATTCTGAAACTGATTTTGATTAATGATTTTCCTGTTATTGGATTATTGATATTAGGTGGATCAAGTTACACGGCGTGTGGGTTGGTTCAATATGCACTTCTTTCTGGACTTGCAATAGGTTATACGATCACAGCATCGATAAGCATGGTGTAAGCTAATTATTAATTAGCTAGCTAGCTACGTAACATTACACATTAAACATTCGGGCTCAATTTCGTAAAAAGTACTAATTTATCGATGTATTTTTTTCTTTTTCAGGGCAATTAGCAAATCGAATTGTTTCCACAAAGAAGGTCATGGAGCTCCATGCAAGTTCACCAACAATCCATACATGATTGCTATTGGAATTACAGAAATATTTCTGTCTCAAATCCCAAACTTCCATAAGCTTTCATGGTTGTCCATCGTTGCAGCAATCATGTCTTTTTCGTATGCAGGCATTGGAATGGGACTGTCTTTTGCTAAGGTTGTCTCAGGTACCTTAACTAATTCTGCCAACATTATCTGAATTGAAGTTCCAAAAAAATTTGATGCCCATTTTTCTTGTCTTGAACAGGGAAAGGAGAAAAAACCACTCTGACAGGAGTAGAAATCGGGCTGGATTTAACCGTGGTAGAGAAAACTTGGAGGATTTTTCAAGCAATGGGGGACATGGCACTGGCTTGTGCATATTCTGCAATCTTGATTGAAGTCCAAGTATGTATATATAGGCCTGCAGCCTCAAATGAATTCAATATGTTTTCAAATATTGTACTGAAATTATATATGATATTCTAGTAGAAATATATAATGTGTTTTGATATTGTGAATATTTAGGACACATTGAGATCATCACCACCTGAAAACAAAGTAATGAAGAAGGCAAATGTGGTAGCTACTAGTGCCGCGACAACACTATACATGATGTGCGGTTGCTTTGGCTACGCCGCGCAAGGGAACCATGCACCTGGCAACCTCTTGACTGGCTTTGGATTTTACGAGCCATTTTGGCTGATCGACTTGGCTAATATTTTCATCGTGGTGCACCTCATAGGAGCATACCAGGTTAGTATTACAATTCAAAAATGTCAATTTATTAATTTCAATCTCGAATATTACCAGCTTACTAATGATTAATCATAATTTCAAATACGTACTATAAATTCTCTCAAAATCTAATTAAATGTCTAATTATAGGTAGTGGCTCAACCGGTATTCAATTTGGTAGAGTCATGGGCTGGTGCAAGGTGGTCTAAATCAAAATTCGTAAACGAGGAGTACCCATTAAGCATCGGCAAAAACAACTTGGCAATCAACCTGAACAAGTTCAGGCTAATTTGGAGAAGTGCTTTCGTGGTGGTGGCGACGCTGATTTCCATGGCATTTCCCTTCTTCAATGAAATTCTTGCACTTCTCGGAGCCATCTCCTACTGGCCCTTGACAGTGTATTTTCCATTGGAGATGCACATTTCAAGAAACAAGATCAAACGAGGAACAACCAAGTGGTGTTGTCTCCAGCTTCTCAATTTGGTGTGCTTTCTTGTTAGTTTGGCCATGGCAGTCAGCTCCATTCGTGGCATGAGCAAAGCTTTCCATACTTTCAAGCCCTTCACGTTTTAATAGTTATCCAAATGTAGAGCTATCTAGCTAGTTTCAATGTTCACACATTTTGCTGTTGCAGAAAAAAAAAAGTCTGTTTAATTAGTGCAAATTATATAATACATTAAACATATCAAGTACAATATATAATATATGTTTGCCTAATTAGTTTTTCAGGCTGCAGGCATGATTTTTCATATGTGACAAGGGTTTGATTTTTTTAACTTGCTACGACTTATAAAAGATTTTTGTAACAGGGGACACCATAATATTGTAAGCTTTATCAATTGTATGCTATCAAGATCCAATCCTTTTTTTATACTTTTTATTGTTATTATTATTTTTTAAGTTTGGTACATATAAGATCAAAGGTCTACAGATACCTGGCGAGATCAAATGTTACGGTCTAGAAATCAACTCCCACTTAGATGAGAGGTCTCCCTATACTTTGTGACTTTATAGACAACAGTGAGACTTGAACCCCTATTAAGGGGAATTTCTGCATCTGAAACTCCCATCCATATATGTATATATACTCTTATAAAAGCTTAGATATACAATATCAAGAGAATTTATTTCTCCATTACATCATTATCTTGAAGCTGTGATCATGCATCAAGCTAGGGTCCCTTGCCTTGTAGTTGAAGACTTCAAACCGAAACTCTAGCACTACGGTTCAAACTCTGATGGTGTAAATATATGTCTAGCCGTAAAGTGTAGGAAGACCTCCCCTAGGATGAGAATTGTATTCAGGAATAGGAAAGAAAAAATAAACAAACACCTTGAAAATGGTTGTTCCTCGTGACCGCTTTTTTTTTTTTCTTCTTCTTCTTAATGTTAGGTGACCATACATTTAACTTTCACGTAATTTGTTCACCTTCTACAAAGACAGACTCCAGCTTTATTGACTTCTGTAAAGAACAACAACCCATAATATTTCAGGAATTCAATTAGTGTTTGGTTCGTTCAAAATTTAATTATTTCAAGTATTTGTTTGCTTAAAAGTCACGTGGTAATTCAGTTAATAGGATTAATTAATTGATTATCTTGTAAAAAAATTTATTTAAGATTGAATAAATTATAAAATTATTTTAAAAAGAATTTTATGGCCAATTGGCGGAAATTGAAGTAATTTAACTCCCACACCCACATCAATGAGACTATGAGTTCAAGTCTTGTTTCTCTTCTCTAACTTTCAAACTACCTTTAAATAAAAAGAGAAAATAAAAATGAACCCTATAGAATTTGGTGGCTTAATTTCTAGATTGTTTCATTTTCTTCCATATATATATATATATATATATATTTTCTATTGTCAGTTCGTCCTGATAATGTGGACTACTAGATTTACATACTTTGACTCAAAGTGTATGCACTTGTCAAAACTTCTTCATAATCTATGATCTTGATATATTTATTGTCAGGACAAACAGACAATAGAAAGACTATATATATACTTTTTTTAAAGAGTTTTGTGGTGTAGGTGTGATGGTTTTACACCAGACCAACCTCGTTTCGTCTATAAATATACTTTTAAAAAGAAGTTAGTACACTTCCATTATTTATTTTGTTTAATTTCTTATTTACTAATTTAATATAAATAAGGACTCAAATCAGTTGTCCAAAAATGGTGTCTGAATCTGTGTTTAACCAACCAAATTAGGATGTAAACACATGTCCCAATTTGGTTAGTTAAACATAAATTGGGACACCATTTCTAGATAGCTGATTAAGTCCCATAAATAATTTATCATGCGGCCACCTACCATAAATAGAGTTTCACCTTCCACTTTGGTTACACTGAATTACCAATTTCTTTTATATTCAAATGTTTTTGAAGTATTTTTATAAGGATCATTTTCAAGTGAAAATGGTTTTTATTATGAAAAAAAATTAATATTTTTAAGAAATATATCAGTTAAATATATATATATAGACATTTTTAAAGAAAATTATTTGTCCCTTTTTTAAGCCATTACTATAAAAGTATTAAGAATTTTAACCATAAATAAATATGTTATATACTCTTGAATACTAAATATTTATGAATTATATATATATATACTGTAATATTAATATATATTATATATTGGAATTTTCCTTTTAAGTCAATAGCTTGAAGGGCAAAGTAAGTAAGCATTCGTACGTAGATGCTGAGGTAGAAAATCTGTACGTATACGGTGCACATGACTAAAATTTAGTTGTCGTTTTCGTTTACATCAAATTATATATAAAAAAATATATATATATATAGATTATCAATTAATATATAAAAATGTCTCATTCATTCTAGATCAAAACACATGTAGTTATCGACTCATCGATTGTTTCTCTATCTGTATATTGACTCTTGAGGGTCAATATTTTAAAATTCCATATTAAATTTGATTTTAAATCGATACATTTTGAATAGTAAAAAATGGAAAATACAAATCTATTTAAACAAGTTGAGATTTTTTTTTAATTTTTTTTGAAGAAACATGAAGATATTACTCGAATATGTAATCTTGTTTCCAACGACCATAGCACGAGGCCAACTAGCATAAAGATTTGATTTGAAAAGTCAAGTTTCTTTTTTCCGAAGATTATTCCGCGGCTGCTGTTAGTTTTGAAGAATCCTTTTGTTATTTTTCCTTTATCTTTAATTAGACTACTACTAATGTAGGTTGGACCCCACATCTCCTCTAAAATTCCTAAGATTAATTAATACATGAATTAATGGATTATATATCAACTTCAAAAAAGCAATCTCCCTATTTCATAGGCGTAGCTCAGTTGGTAGATAGATAAAGCTTAGTTTGATATTGTTTCCTATGGTACTTTTGGGAGAAGCTACAAAATGTAACTTCTCATTTTCTCATTTGAGAGAAGCCAAAAATGACCAAAAATGATTAGGGTGTAAGGTGTTTAGTAAAATTCTAGAAAAGTGTTTTTGATCATTTTTGGCTTCTCCTAAATGAGAAAATGAGAAGTGCTTTTGTAGCTTCTCCCAAAAGCACCTCAGGAAGCAATGCTAAACTAAACCTAAGTCTAGGTTTGGGTAAATAACTCCTAACTAAGTTTCAAAAAAAAAAATAATAATAATCTAGATAAATGGATAAATAGATATTGTGAAAAAAAAAAAATTAAAAATTAAAAATTTCCTGTAAAAATCAATAAATAAATTCTCCTCTCCGGTCTCCACTCTCCACAAACAATGAATTAAATCCATTAATGACAGACATGAAAAATCCACAAGTTTAATATCTTCTTGGACTGGAAAATTATACATTTCTTTTTGTTTCATCTACCATCACTACTTCACTAGTAGCCAAGTAGAAAGTTGATGATTTATTCAATGCCGTGTCCACTCTACCAAATTTAATCATAATAATTCAAAAAAAAAAAATTATAAATAAAGAGAATTTACATTTATCTATACTCCACCTCAAGTATTGATTTTTTTTCTGTTTAAAAAAAGTATGGGTTATTTTTCATTTAAATTATAAATTAATGATAACTGTAAAGTTGATTTTCGATATAATCCATACTTTAAAAAGCTGCAAATTAAATATCCTCACACCTAAAATTCAACCATCGGAGGTTTACCTGGCTGTTAACTTCAGGGTCTCGTAGGATTAGTCTAGTTACACGCAAGTAGGCTTGGACACCCATGGATACCAAAAAAAAAAACATTAAGATATATTTATATGCATCACTTAATAGAATAAATGATAGTGCACCCTCTACAAAATTAAAGGTGGGAGGTTCAAGTCCCACCTTATATATTTTATAAACATATGTAGGGAGCTAGATCGAGTTTTCTTTTTGATATGGTTGGGGTGGATAACGGACCGTATATATACCGTTTGATCTCAACGTAAATGAGTAAACTCTAATCCGTTGGCTATAAGTATATATATTGTAATACTTTTCTTTTCTTCTAGAGGGGAATACTGTTACTTGTAGGGTAGGAAATTATATAATTATTGCTTTCAAATGACTTTTATATCTTTTGGAAATTAATTAAGTTTGACCAAGATGAGCATCACAAGATCGCATTCACATTTACAGTCAATATTCAACAAGCAATTGCACAGTCAAGTTCAAAAAAGGAATATTAAAATAAAATGCGATTCTAATCCGAAGCTTCCTATTTAATGCGATGATAATGTGGCCCAGTGTGCTAAATGCTTTGACCAAAAGGGTGTTGACTATTGACTTTAATACCATTGACTTAGGCATCTGCTGGATCACCCACCATGTGGTGTGTTTTGCAATATCATATCAAGATCTAAACTTAAAGAAGATAGAATGAGAATGACATTAGGTTGATTTAATAGTAATTAGTAAGAGCTTGTTTGGTTGGGCTTTTGAAAAACCTCTATTGGTAAAAGATCTACTTGCAGTAGATCTATTAGAAATAGAGTTTTTTTTAAAAAAAATCATAGATGTTTGGTTGGTAGACTTTTTAAAAAAAAATGTCTATTTGGAGAAGCACCTCCCTATGAGCTTTTGCCAAGTAGAGGTTTAAACTCTACTAGCCTCTACTCAATTTAAAATAGACAATCTCAAAAGCCCAACCAAACAACTCTAAAAAACTTAAATAGACGTTAGTAGACCTTTTGAGCCAGTAGAAAGCTCAACCAAACAAGCACTAAGTCTTTCTAAGTCGTTTCGATGAAGTTATTATTCCAATTATAATTTCATATTGAAATTGTAAATAATATTTATATATAATTATTATTAAGCGTAAGAGTTTTTTTTTTTTTTTTTTTTTCTTCTCTTCTTCACTCGAGATTCTGACTTTATATCTTTACTCTATAATGTTACAAATTAGAATATTGTATAAAAAAATGTGTAAGAATCCACTATTAAGATTTCTCACATATAAATTATTGGAGATACAATTATGTCAAAATCATGTTTGTAATGTTATAAAACTGGCTTTAATATTACAAAGTTCAATAAATTTAACGTGTTACATACACTATAATATACTAATGATCGAATTGACCGGAGAAGACCCGAGTAGAAATGCCGTGGAAACCGTTCAAACTCTAAAATGTGTAGTTATGGAAGAGCCCATACTTGGCTTTAAAATTACAAAAGTTCCCATTTAGATATAAGGGCAAATTACACTGAACCCCCCTAGAGGTTTGGGCAAGTTACTTTTAGTTGGAAAAGTTTTGCTATTATACACTAACACCCACAAGACTAAATTTGACTTTGAAAATACCTAAAATACCCCTAGTTATATTATTTTATACTTTATTTTTTTTACCTTTTAACCAAAAACTTTATAAACTTTAATAAAATAAAATAAAAGAAATAAAAAATATGATTCCTTAAACAAAAAATAGTTTTAAAATAAGTAAATAAATAAATAATTTTAAAATATAATAAAAAATAGTTTTAAAAAATCAAATAGATAAATAGTTTAATAATTAAATAAATAAATAGTTTAAATAAATAAATAAATGAAAAAAAATTAAAAACATTAATTTTTTAAAGGATATCCATTAACAGGGACAAGAAAAGCTCTAAATATCTAAACTTTTATAGTAAGGATGATGGTGAGAGAAATTTCAAGATTCCCAACACTCCTTGGATATTTAGAGCTTTTCTTGTCCCTATTAATGGGTATCCTTAAAAAAATTAATGTTTTTAAGTTTTTCATTTATTTATTTATTTATTTTAAACTATTTATTTATTTGATTTTTTAAAACTATTTATTTATTTAATTCTTTTAAACTATTTATTTATTTAAAAATTTTAAACTATTTATTTATTTGATTTTTTAAAACTATTTTTTTATTTAATGAATCATATTTTTTATTTAATTTTTTTTATTTTGTTAAAGTTTTTAAAGTTTTTGGTTAAAAGGTAAAAAAAAAAGTATAAAATAATATAACTAGGGGCATTTTAGGTATTTTTAAAGTCAAATTTAAGTTTTAGGGCTGTTAGTGTATAATAAATAAATTTTTCCAACTAAGTGTAACTTGCCTAAACCTCAAGGGGTTCAGTGCAATTTGCCCTTAGAGATAATTATAATTAGAAACACGATCATAATAGCAATAGGGATGGCAATGGGGCGGGTTCGGGGCGGGGTGGCCTTCCCCATACCCCACCCCATTTATTTTTTGAAAACCCATCCCCTCATAAAACCCCACCAAAGATGGAGCGGGGCAGGCCGGGGCGGGGTACAATGGGGAGTGCTTTCCCCATCCCCACCCATTTACCCCATATATATATATATTTTATTTAAATAATAAATATATAACTATTGAATATGATATAATATATAAAGTAGTAAATAATTCCAAGAAACTATTAAAAAAATCTCATAAACATAATTCTCAGAAGTAATTCAATCATTTTCAAATATAAACATAAAGTACGAAATCAAAATTTTCTTTGAAACTACGTAGTTTAACTAAGTATTATTTTAAGCGGGGTGGGGCGGGGCGGGGCGAGGCGGGGAGTATAAAACCCATCCCCACCCCATATCCATTGCTGGTTATACTATTTATCCCCATCCCCGCCCCATCCCCACCAAATTGAAACCCATCCCCACCCAAAATGTGCGTGTCCCTGCGGGGCCCCATCCCCACAGGGAATTTTGCCATCCCTAAATAGCAATAGGGTAGTTAGCTAGCTAATGGTAAAATTAGCTTAGTGGGGAACAGCCGTGCAGTGTCCGGCCAAGAATCATGATACACACACAACACCCTCTTTTAGTCTTTTGTTGATTAGTGCAACAGAGCAATCAAACCCACAACAAGACAATACACAAAGACTTCAAGTCTTCAACCTTGTGTTTTCCATTGTCCATCCCCAATTTGAGTGTGAAAACATCTCTTCTCACCACCAAAACATTATTTGTCATGTCTCATATGTAACTATATATCCTCCATAGAAAAATAATTTTCAAAGAAATATAAATAGATATGATTTTCAAATAAAAATACTTCCACCATTTATTTTGTAATATTGAGTTAAAATTATCCATAACAAAAATTGATTTACAATCTAAATTAATATACTTGGATAATTTTCCTATATATATATATATATATATATTTTATTTTTTTTACAGAATAATTTAAAAAAACAAAACAAAATTGCTTCTAATATAAAAACTTCAATAGTGACAATGTGATTTTCCAAAATAAAGAGAAGAAAAATCAACAATTTTCAGCGGCTAAAATGGACTAAATTGACTAAAAACACTTATTTTTAGGAGTCCATTTTTACTCACCCACTTCAAGGCCCTCCTCCCAAACACATGACATGTGTCCATGGAGGAATAAAATTGTCTAAAAATATAACAAGGTTTGGATAAATTTACCCCCTCTATAGACATATGTCATGTAGTAATACTCACTCCCTTCAAGTGGGTCTATTTTTGGAATCTTTGATATTTCTAGTCTTACACTGATATTTAGTGGACAGGACCCACCTGCAATGATTTCGGATTTTAGTTGATCGGGTATGGAAACACAACGCCAAGTTTGACTAATCCAATAATATGCACTCTAATAGTGACAAATTTGTAATTATATTGATTAACAATGTCATTTCTGTAATTCTTTTGTCTGAAACCTTACAATATAACCCCAGAGGGATGGACTCTCAACCCACCATCAGCTAAAAGCCTATAACTAAATTTTTAAAAAGGCCGTTGGTCCCGGCAAAAAACTCCACCCGGAGCAATTAACGGAAATCATCCCAAATGTCCAAACTACCCTTATCATTTCCCCAAATGCCACTCCCATTCCTCTTCCTTTTCCTAATCTACCTTCCCTTCCAGGTGATTTCACAAAATGATCCAACCGCGGAGGAACGGACCGTCCTCCTTAAACTCAAACAACAACTCGGCAATCCATTGTCCCTCCAATCCTGGAACTCCACGTCATCACCATGCGACTGGCCGGAGATTTACTGTACCGGAAATTCAGTCACCGAAATATTGCTCCGAAACAAAACCATTACCCAGAAAATCCCAGCAACAATATGTGACCTGAAAAATCTAACTACGCTTGACCTTGGCGATAATATCATTCCAGGAGAGTTTCCAAGAGTACTGTACAACTGCACCAAGCTTCAAGTACTCGATCTGTCTTTAAACTATTTCGTGGGTCCGATACCGGATGATATCGACCGAATTTCGGGTCTCCAATTCATAGACTTCGGGGCCAACAATTTTTCGGGCGATATACCGCCTGCTATAGGCCGATTATCGGAGTTGCGGGTGTTGCATCTCTATCAAAACGAGTTCAATGGCACGTTTCCGAAAGAAATCGGCGACTTGTCGAATCTACAAATACTGGGTCTGGCCTACAACGACAAGTTCGTGCCTGCAAATATTCCAATCGAATTTGGTAAATTGAAGAACTTGAAGACTCTGTGGTTCACGGAATCGAATTTGGTTGGCGAAATTCCGGATAGTTTCAACAATCTTAAGAGTCTTGAAATCCTGGATTTGTCAAGAAACCAGTTGGAAGGTAAAATTCCTAGTGGGCTGTTTAAGCTCAAGAATCTAACGACTCTGTATCTCTTCAACAATAAACTGTCTGGTGAGATTCCAGGAACTGTTGAAACTTTAAACTTGGTTGAAATTGATCTTTCTAAGAATGATTTGACGGGTTCGGTACCGGAAGATTTCGGCAAGTTACAGAATTTGCAGCTACTGAATCTGTTTTGGAACCAGTTGTCAGGAGAGCTACCGTCAAGTATCGGTCTGATTCCGAACCTGAAAGGTTTTCGGGTGTTCGACAACAATTTGAGTGGAGTCTTGCCACCAGAACTAGGCCTCCATTCGAAGCTTGAAGCGTTTGAAGTGGATGGTAATCAATTCAGTGGTCAATTACCTGAAAATTTATGTGCTGGTGGTGTTTTACAAGGAGTGGTTGTTTACACGAACAATCTCAGTGGGGAGGTCCCGAAATCGCTTGGAAATTGTCCTACTTTGCGCACGGTTCAGCTTCACAATAACAGGTTTTCGGGTGAGATTCCTTCAGGTATGTGGACAACTTTCAACTTGTCAAGTTTGATGATAAGCAACAATACGTTTTTGGGTGAGTTACCGAGCAAAATGGCTTGGAATTTGACAATATTGGAGATCAGTGACAATCGATTTTCGGGTAAAATTCCTGTTGGGGTTGCATCGTGGAAGAATTTGGTTGTTTTCAAGGCAAGTAACAACTTGTTCTCAGGGAAAATTCCGGTTGAGTTGACAAGCCTTTCGCGTCTTACTATTTTACTGCTTGATAGAAATCAATTGTCTCATGAGTTGCCATCGGAGAAACTCTCATGGAAGTCACTGGTTACTCTGAATCTCTCCAGAAATGAACTTTCTGGTGGGATTCCAAAAGCAATTGGGTTGTTGCCTGATCTGCTTAATCTAGACCTTTCGTGGAACCAGTTATCAGGCGAAATCCCACCTGAAATTGGAAAGTTGAGGTTTACTGTTCTCAATCTGTCTTCCAACAAACTTTCTGGGATCATACCAGATGGGCTCAATAACCTTGCATACGAAGACAGTTTCTTGAACAATTCGCGTCTTTGTGTCATTAATCCAGTTATAGACCTTCCAAAATGTCACACCGGATACACCAATTCTAACAGATTTTCAACCAAACACCTTGTTTTGCTTGTAGCTCTTGCTATTGTTGTTGTCCTAGTTGCTGTTTTACTGGTCTTGTTTGTGGTTAGAGACTTCCTGAAAAAAAAGCTGAAGCGCGACCTCGAGACATGGAAGCTTACCTCATTCCATAAATTGGATTTCTCAGAATCACACATTTTGTCAAGTATGACAGAGAGTAATCTGATTGGAAGTGGAGGCTCAGGGCAAGTGTACCGGATTGCCATTGACCAATCAGGAGAATTCGTTGCTGTGAAGAGGATTTGGAATAACAAGAAATTGGATCACAAGCTAGAAAAAGAGTTTATAGCAGAAGTTGATATATTGGGCACAATTCGGCATGCCAATATAATCAAGTTGTGGTGCTGCATTTCAAGTGAGAACTCAAAGCTTCTTGTGTATGAGTACATGGAAAATCAAAGCCTAGATAGATGGCTGCACGGGAGGAACAGAAGAACTGCGACAGGTTCAAGTTCCGTCCATCATGTAGTCCTTGATTGGCCGACAAGGCTTCAGATTGCAATTGGAGCTGCACAAGGACTATGCTATATGCACCACGACTGCACTCCCCAAATCATTCATCGAGATGTGAAGTCTAGCAACATCTTGCTGGACTCTGAATTCAAAGCGAAAATCGCAGATTTTGGACTGGCCAAGATGTTGGCTAATCAAGGAGAGCCTCAAACAATGTCAGCAGTCGCAGGCTCTTTTGGTTATTTCGCCCCAGGTAAACACAAAATCACATTTTAAGCTGCATGATGTTTTTCCGTAAATTTTAGAGCTTTAACATCATTTTTCTGTTCTTGCATTGCAGAATATGCTTATACAACAAAAGTGAACGAAAAGATCGATATCTATAGCTTTGGAGTGGTACTTCTAGAATTGGTGACAGGAAGAGAAGCCAACTTTGGAGATGAGTACACAAGCCTTGCAGAATGGTCATGGCAGCACTATGCATACGAACAGCCTATCGCTGATGATTTCGACGAAGAGATCAAAGATCCACGTTACATGGAAGAAATGACTACTGTGTATAAACTAGGACTCATGTGTACTAGCACTTCACCCACTACTAGACCTTCCATGAAAGAGGTTTTGCAGATCCTTCGTCGATGTTGTCCTGAAGAAAATAACGGAGTGAAGAAGACGGCAAGCGAGTTAGCCGCTGCTCCCCTTCTTGGCAGCAATGGATATCTTCATGGTTACAGCCATAGTAGGAGGGTTAGAGAGGAGAATGATAGTCCACTATGCAATGTGTGATGAGCAATAATCACGAATAAGACATTGCCTCTTTGTACTTTGTAAATTTTGTAGTAAAAGTTCTCTCAATTTAGTCCATGACAAATCACAAAATATGCACCTTTTTATTTTCTTTAATAGTTTTGAGAGGGAGGGTGAGAATGAAACTGTATTACAAGGAGGCAAGTGTACATGACTACAAAGAGTCGAGGATTTGTAAAATCTAGAGATACAAACTCAAACCACTCGAAACCCAGAACACAACCATCTGGTTTGTATTCTATATACATGTCCCAATAAAACGATACAATTCATAAAATAAAAGCAGCCAAGCTTTCCCACAATGACGAGTACCAGAACAGCTCAAAAGCCAGACAAGAAGTTTTCTTTCAAAGCACCGACGTAGTTCAATGTCTTCTAGGATGCTAGGAGAGCATCAATGTCACAGCAGCATTCCGCACAGTTGACTGCTTCAATTTCACAAACTTGCACACTTTTTCTTGTACGTTTTGACAACAAGAACATCTCGTTCATACACACCTGTAGAACCATAAGAAAAGCCTGCTATATATGAGGCACTTACCAAGGTGCTAGTTATCTCTCTCCCTCCATGGCAGTGATTTAGCCGAATGATTCACCTCCCAAATGTTATGCTGTTGTCTGCAAACTTAACCTGCTACAAAGAGCCACAGAAACCAAACGAACAGCATAAAGAGATCATAATTTGTAACAAAAATAGTGGGTTTCAAAAACACATGCCTTATCACTGGATTCTGGAAAGATTCTGACCTAGCTCCATCTTGAGATTTCACGACGGTCCCAAGTGCAGGACTTGGCTAGACAATATAAACAGGTGTGAGAATTAAGAAGTCAGATTAAATTTCTCAACATGTCAGAAATAAGAAATAAGAGGAAGGGTTGTGTATCTATCCTCAGACACAAAACACAGTCAGGTTCTTAAGCACAGTAACCGGAAACATAGCGCGTATTGTGGTGCAGAACCTGCCACCACATATGCACCAGTTAGGAGGTTGCCCGTTTAAAAACCTTAGCATGATGAAATAGTAGGAAATTAATAAAAAGAAAATTGTTATGGTTGTACAAAAATAAAATGTCAAAATTAGGGAACAGAGAAAAGTAATAAGTTCAAATCATCTACATGATTTTTGGTAAACAAAATCAAGATTTTACATATAGCCAGCCTTACTCACTATCACAATGATCCATGTTACCTAACCACATAGAGTGCGAAAAAAAAAAAAAAAAAAGTCAAAGCAGCATATTTCACAACAAAAACAAAATGCAGAAAAATAATGCAAGAGAACAATTGAATACAATTGGAAGTTAGAGTTAAGACCTCCAGTCCCTCTGACAAGCCATTCTGATATACCCCACTTGCATTTAGACACCCGTTTTCCACAAGTGAATCCAAATCAGCAGCATGCTCACCACCCTGCAAAGATCCCCGACTCTCACAATCTACAAAGCTCCAAAGCATTTCCAAAGCCATCCACTACAATATTTAACCCAAAATCCTCGAAACAGCGAAACTCACCTCGCATGTGAGGCTCTGACTGCTCGATTTCGGCTCAAAAACCCTTTCAGCAATTCCTATTACTCCCAGCTGATTACATGGTTTCACTACCTCTTGATCAACCTCCGTGGTACCCCCTTCCCTAATTAGCGGTTTCCTGGAAGATACAGTCTCCACACCCTCCATATAGCCAGAACCCAGATCCACAATTTCATCATCATTCAGTTCAATCTTACATGTTTCTGCAGTTTCAATATTAGGAACTTCCCAGGGTGAACACGACTCTGGCTTAGAAATAGGTCCCACCAGTTTTGCTGATTCTGACCCATTACTAACTACAGGCAAATTGCACATATGCATAGAAATCTGCTCGTTTAAGGTGATTGACTCATGATCAACAGTTTCACCCAATGGTGCGTAAGCTACTTTGTTATCTTTTTCACTAGCCAAATGCCCACTAGATGGCCTAGCCTCAGGGTTGTTATTTGCATCCCCAGTTGTCACATAACAAACCCCTGCAGTAACGCTAATCTGGGATGTCCCACCAGACCAACTTGCACTAGTTCCAAGAGTAGGCAGTTTTCTTTGTGGACAAATATATGCCCTCTTCTCTGTTTTGTCTGGCTTCACCTCTACCATTTCATGTTCACTTTTTCTCTTACGATGCTTTCCAGAAGACCCAGACGGAGACATTTTGTCGTCTTCACAACCTTTTCCAGCCTGCTCATTTAAGTGCCTTGATGGACGAGACCGTTTATGGCCATCAGGGTAAACAAAAGTAGGAAGCTGCTTTCTGCGTACATGGGAAACATAAATATCCATTCCTGGTTTCCAAAACATGTACATGCTTATCTCTTCCCTGAACTCATCAACTGTTCCCCGTATATCAAATTGTTGACGTTCTTGACCACTTCCTCCCTCTTTCTTTCGCAAACCCATAAAAAATGCAGAATTAGAGCACTGCTTGGATGAGTCTACATATTCGTTTGGATTAGGATGGCACTGCAACATCCCATCTGTATCCCGCTCTATCTGCACACCAATGCATGGAAACCAAAAATAGAAAGTAACACTGTCTTAATCATTTTATCTTAAAGAACAATTATAATTAGTTAAGTAAAGTTGGCCAAAACATCAGTCGATAATACCCCTTTCTAACATGTTTAGAAGAGATAGCCTTTACCTTCAAGGTGAGTTGTCTAAATCGAGACTCCACCCAGCCTTTCCAAGCTAACAAATCATCAGCATCTGCTGCAACCATATCAACCTGCAGATAGTTCTTGTATGCCTCAAAGAAAAGATAAGGCTCAAACAGAACACTCCACTGGGCTTTGTTCAACTCAATCTCCTGCATTAGCACAAGTCAGAAAGCAAAGGGTATTGTTAAAAGTAGGCAGCTATGAAGAAATGTTTTACACCATTTAACGTCTCACCTCACAGATCCTGTTACCATATTGGAACTGCTCCATCATCACACGGAGAGTGCTTATGGAGACATTGTAGCTAGAATTCATACAAGGATAAGCAGGAGTTATTATTGGCATATGATGAGATCGGTCCCGAGGGTTTTTACGAGGATCCCATACCAAGAACCCTAGCTCATCCTCCTCTATTGGACATAACATGACAGGATTTGGCCAACGCCATTGTGTATACACTCGGAAAAATCGTGAAACCAGCATACTAGGAATTGCATTAGGATAAAACTGACAAACACGTGCAACCAAAAGAGCCCAATTTACGCCACCAAGGTATCCAGTAACCTACACAAGGGGAAGGAGAAAATGAAAACCATTGTATGGAAGTGAAATGGCAATGAAAATAAAAGACCCAAGAATTGCTTCTCTCACATTTGAATAAACGCCACGCCTTTTAGCCCAAAACTTCAAGCATCTGAGCGTTGTGCGGAAGTGCTACAATATTACTAAGGATTAAAGGACATTCATGTTGATTAATTAATTGAATAAGACAATGAAGCATATGATATGTTTACCTCAACATTTGGAACATGTTTAAGAATTTGATCTGCAACCCTGCACCCATTAAGACTTCGGACAGTTTGCTCATCAACATTATAAAGCACAGACATGTCTGAAATATCAATGTCCTGCAAATAAGTCAATGTCAATTTTAGAACTACAGTGACATTAAAAAAAAAAGGTGTGTGTGTGTGTGTGTGTGTGTGTGGGGGGGGGGGGGGGGGGGGGGGGGGGGGGGGGGGGGGGGGGGCGGGGTGGTGTGGAGATAAAGGAAAAAAATTGTGCCATGTAAGAGTCAAGGACCTCTAAGTTCGTTCTGGAACTACAATGAAATTAATCCAAAAGGCAAGACTATTAAAGATAAAGAATGTCAGGGCATTCCGCTAAACAAAATGCTACTCGCAAAAGAAGTCATTCTGTAAGACAAGCAATAACATGTTTTATGCATAAAGGTTTATGTAAGTTAAAGGAGGCTGCCCATTAGCCTTTTTATCCACAGTAAAGAGATAGAAGTATTACGCTTAAAGCTTATAAATCAAATACAAACAAATATTTAGGAAGAAAATAAAAAAATGTCCTGAACAATGGAAATAAGAAAACTTACTTCTGGAACAACCAGAAGAGAAATACTTGCATAAAGAAGATCAATTGATATTCCCTGGAACTTGAACTTCATAACCGGTACATGAGCGTCTGGAATTGGTTGAAGTTCAGTAACGTCTTCCATTTCAGCCAGTATATCATGCAAAACAATGAAGAAGTCTTCCTGGAGAAAACCATTACAGGATCAGCATTAGCCAACTGAAGTATTTAGATTCACAAGGAACTGAACAGATGATAACCAAAACTATTGGTCACCTCTCGATTCACATAAGATGGCCCAACACATAAAGCATCTACATCTGCCCCTGGCCCATGTGCCTGTCAAGATTAGAATGTGTCAGTAAAATTCCAAATATTGATAATAAAATTCCATAAACCAATTTACTATAAAAGAAAGTACATTATAGTGATTGAAAATAACATAAGTCAACAACTTGGCTTGGCTGTCCATGACCTACCTCAGCCAAGAGAATTGAAGTACAAGAGAAAAGATGGGCCAACTATAGTATGCCCTGTCCTTGTGTGTCAATGCAGCAATTTCCATTAAACTTTTAAATGTTGAAAATATTGACCACGTGAAAACCCCTATTTCTTCAGCAAAATACCAATTACAAATGCATCTTATCTTTACTATTAATATTTTCCTTCAACTAGTTTCATAAAATCAGACATCTCCTTTTCTTTTTACAATAATTTTTTCCAGGACAATCTCCAAAAAGATTAATTTACTTGCCAACTAAAGAAGCATTGCTCTCAGGCTATCAACTAACTCAGTATCTTTATACTCGAAAGTGCCGAGCAAGTAGAAAAATTATTTTACAATGCCAGATAGTAAGCAACGTCAGATAATATAATTATCAATTGGTAGTTTATGCAAGCATATCTAGGAAAGGATAAAACAAAACAAGGGAAAAGTGGTTTTGAACCATAAGAGCGGCAAATAAAAAGCTCAGACTTACCCCAAGTCGATAAGACCCGAAAGTAAAAATGACAGCATTTGCATCTTCTAGCATCTGATCTGTGTAGCCCCTCTGGCGGGTCAGGTGCTTGACCCAAGCTTTTACAATCTAAATCGACAATAAAATTATTCAGAACCATAAACACCACCCACTCCCCACCCCAAAAAAAAACAAAAATTGAAAGCAAAAAAGCAACAAATGAAAACACACCGGTGCATGCATTTCAAATAACTGTATAATTGCTGCGATTAGAAAGAAAACATGCAACCAATGAAAGCATAACAATCAAGTTGTTCAACAACATTAGTTTGATACTGTCCGTCTTCATCAATCAAATAATGCTGTCCTCCAACTCAACCAATATTGCATGAGCTCAATCCAGGGAATCACTCAGCAAAAAGCACACAAGTATAGATACAAATAGTCCTCAATAGCATTCAAATAAATCACTTCAATTCTATTCGCTACATTCGTCCACTACTACTAAATTTTTCAAAGCTCATCCCAATAAAATTCTTATTTTGGTGAAAATGAGGAAACAACACAAGACGTGTAAACTCATTAATCACCTGATCAAGTTGACCAATAACTTCTTTCCTCTTCGCATCTTCTTCCTCACTCGCGTACAGACCCGAAGCAACCAAAAACTTCCAATATAGTCACAGTTAAAGAGCAAAACAATAAAAATCAGTATAAATAAATCGAAAATGAAGTAACTTTTCAATTTCATGAAAAAAAACAACCGAATTTACCTTCTCCAATTCCAAATTACGCTGAGAATCAGCGTCGGTTGGCTCAGCAACAGAGATAGGTTTCGTGATTCCGTACTTCTTCACATTTTGCGTTGAAGAACCGTTTGGGGTCTCGGGACCCAACATTTCAGTGACCTAATCACAGGAAAGGCTTGCGACGAAACAAAATTGGGCACAAATTCAAGCAATTGCAGTACATATCAAGGCTAGATAGCAAATCATTTGAGAGAGGAAAAAAAAAAAAAAATCTGAGCGAATAAAAGGCGTGTAATCTGTCAAAATCGGGACTTTTGTTTGCAATTGATAGAGGATATGATGAAGGGAAACTACGGCGTTTTGGATCTAATATTTAATTTTGAGAGAGAGAGAGAGATCGCCAGAGAGAAGACCAGAGAAAGACGACCGAGGGATGGGGCTGTTGATTTCGGTGGACTCGGGTTAGGGACAGTCTGGAGGAGCGGTTTCGATTAGATTTACACATTAATTTATTATTATTTTTATTTTATTTTTTCTTAATAGTCAAACAGTTGCTACAAGCCCGGTTCGGAAATGGCAACGATTTTCCACCCTTGTAATTTTAGGACTCGTTTGTTTGTTCTGCCGTATTGTATTAAATTGTAGTCTTTAAAATGTAATAATGTATCACAATAATACAATATCATATTTGGTTTATTAAGTACTATTCATCGTATTGTATTGGCTTAGTATAGTGGATATTGTACGAGCTAATACATAGTAAAGCGGTTGTATTAATTAATACAGCTTAATAGAAAATATCACAAAACATTAAGTTGTATGAAACTAATACATTGTAATCCAATACAATTAAGTTCAATCCAATATTATATGACTCAATGCTATACAATATAGTTTATCAAACGAGCCCTTAAAGGTAAAGATGGAAATTGAATCTCTAATATAAATAAGAGTAATGCTATTTTGTTCAAATATGATGTCCAAACTGTAATCCATTCGTTTAAATTATATAAATCTAATACAATTTAAATGAATTGTTTACAGTAGTGCCATATCATTTGGACACCAAATTTACGCAAAATAGCGTTATTGTATAAATAAATGTGAAGAAGAAATTTATAAACACAAAATTAATATATGAATAATAAATTACAATAAAATACCTCTTAAGTTGGGGGAAAAACAAGAGCATTTCCAATGTAAGCGTGACTTGTGAAAAAAGGAGATGTCTCGTAGGATAAATAGACGTTATGTTAATAATTGTGTCTCCAATGCAGCCGTGCATATTCAACTTCAAACTGACGTGTCAAAAAATATATTAAACATTGTCGACATAACCGTCCACTTTCAGACGGTTTGTTGCACAACTATTTTTTAAGTTGACTCAGCAAACATTTAAAACCAATATTAATTTTTCATATATGTTTGGTAAGGAAATAAAATAAAAAATAAAACAAGAAAAAAAAAATGGACACATCATTAAAAAAAAAAAAAGCATTGAAGACCAAATTTTTGTATTGATTGTCAATCAAGTCTATTTTTATATCACATAGAAATCAAGTATCTTGACATTGTTGTCATGTCAACAATTATTGATATGCACCACTTTTACATTGTCGATAATAAAACCATCTTCAATGCATATGCTAAATTTGGCACAAAATATAGTGAAATGTTATATTTGACACATATTTTTAGTATTGTACTCCAATGCAAAATTCTATTTGATATACTATTTTTTATTTTTATTTTTAATTATTTAAAATTATAAAAGTCAATAAATACGATCAATGTATTTAATCATTGAATATTTTGTTAAAATTGTTTCAATCTTATTTTTTCCTACCAAATTTATTAAATTTTTATTATTTAAAATTAAAAAGTCAATAAATACGGTTGTATTTATTGCTATACACGGTGTAAAATTTGGTACGGTTTATAGCATATGTCAAATTTGACATAGCTTTTAGCGTCGCATTGGAGCATGTTTTTTTTAGTTTGTGCTAAATTATAGCATTGACACAATGATTTAACATTATATTGGAGATGCTTTAATATCCCTTATTTGTATACCTGTCTAGATAGGTGGACGCTAGATGGACATTGTGAGAAAAAAAAAAAAAAAAAAAAAAGAGTAATAATTCTCCACCCAAATTATAACTCAAATGTGAGGTGTCATCACCACACAAAATCTTGGAAATCATAATGTGGGTCCATATTGTGTGTGATGATGATATCTCACATTTGGATTGGAATTACGCATGAAAATAAATAAATTAAGAAGCTCAAACTATATCTCTAACACAGTAAATGTCACTGTCACGATTGAGAAACCCACCAATAGTAGCAGAGAGACAGCTAACATAACAAACACAGCCACACATAAATTTCTTCTCCAAACCAAAAACAAACGCATACATGCTCCCTCGCCTCTCCCCTCTCCTCCGCACCCTCCCCACCACATCCACCTCCTCCGCCACTCCGATGGCGCGTTCCCTCGCACGCGCCACTCCTCTCTCTCTTCACCCCGCCCGAACCACCGTTGCCTTCTTCCACGGCCACTCCTCTCCTTCTAATGTGGCCTTCGTCTCTTGCCGTTCCGACGAGTTTCGTCTAATAAGGTCGTCGGTGTTCGGGCAGAGGTTTCACGCGCTGTGTGGGAGAGAAGAGGAGAGAGTGTTGAGACCGTCGAGAAATGTCTCCGCTGCTGCGCAGAGAGGGTACCGGAAGGTGCGGAGACGAGCGGTGAAGAGAAAGGAAAAGGAGCTGGAGCTCAATGTCAGTATATGTATTGAAGACGAGCTGCCTGATGACCCCGAAATCTCGGTAACACATTATAGTCTTTTAAGCATTGTTGTATTGATTTTTATTTATTATTTACCAAATTTCATTTGCAATTGGAAATGTTTGTTTTTGTGCTTGTATTTTCCAATGTGTTTCACTATGGTAGAGTTTGCTCTTAGAAAATCTTCAATGCACCTGGTGTGCGGAGCCACTCAACTCGTGTCATGTGTCATGGAAAACACATTTGATTCGTTATCTATGTCACATTATGGCATGATGTCATTAGATAAGGTGCATCGAAGATTTTTTACCATTGTGCCTAGTTTGTAATAAAACTGTATTAATAATGTCGCGATTAGTATAGGAAAAAAAAAAACATGGTTGATGCGGAAACATTTATGCAGTTTTATGTGTTTCTACTTTGATTTATTTGTTTTGTACATGCTGCAGAGTATTGCAGAACTACTTCGTCTTAATGCACCAATGTTGATGAAATCAGCGTTTGATAGTTTGAAAGATTCAGAGTATAAAACAAGAGATACTGCCATAGAAGACATTGGTGGGTTTGGAAGCATTGAGTTGTCTATACTCCTTTGCAATGATGAATTCATTCGCAAACTTAACAAAGAATGGAGGGATGAGGACCATGCTACTGATGTTCTCTCCATGTCGCAACATGTCCCTGAACTCAAACTTCCTATTGTAAGAAGTCTATTATTGATTAAAATTTCTCTCTGGAGTGATAGCCATCTGATTTAACATGATTCCCTTCTTTTGCAGCTGATGTTAGGTGACGTTGTAATTTCTGTCGAGACTGCTGCAAGACAAGCAGCGGAAAGAGGGCACTCACTTCTTGATGAAATACGCATCCTCATGGTTAGTTTAGCAGTTTTTTTTGTATAAGTTCTACATTTTATTATTCATGTGGTATATATCTTAAGGAAAACAGAGTTATTTATGATTTTGGTTATTTCTGTAAGAATCATATATCGTAATGGAAAATAATATGTTAAAGAATCAAACTGCTGTTTGTTCAAGGTGTAAGACATGCTAATATTTCATCTTTTTAAATTAAAAATTGTTCCCTTGCTGTAGAAGAAAACCTAGATCTACCTTATGCTTCTTTTGTTTATTAAAAAACTTTTTCCATTGCACACCAAAGAGTTGTGTCTCTTAGTGTCTGGATTTTTTTGGGGTGGCAAAGCTCGGAGAGTGTCAAGCCATCTCTTTGTCTGAGATTTTGCATGTGTTACAAAGAAAATTGAATTAACACACATTTAAATAGGCTGTATGTAACTGACTTTTCTGAATATTACTTTGCCAAATAGTGCAGCATGTAAAATGTAAATTGAGTTTCTTAATTCCTTTACCCTCCGTAGGTTCATGGGTTATTGCATCTTTTGGGTTTTGATCATGAGATTAGTGAAGAGGCCGAAGAAGAAATGGAGAAGGAGGAGGAAAATCTATTGAAAAGTCTGGAGTGGAAGGGGAAAGGATTGATACAGAGTGCATATGATTCCGAAAATAATTCAAATCTTAATATAGAAAATCCAGATGGTAAATATATCTTATAGATCTTCCCCTTGGATGCACACTGTCTTTTTTCCATTTTGAAGGTAGACTAGTTGTATACACGTTGGCATAGTGCTCAATCTGACAGATAAAGTGTTAAAAGACAGGAAGAAAGAAGGAAGTCTTCGATTCTATAAACCAAAATTCAGCTATATCTTCTGCGATATGGATGGTGAGACAGCACCTCCAGTGTCTTTGAGTATTCATTTAATTTTCTAAAATCTTTTTATTGAATTTTTATTTATTCAAATGCAAGGTACGCTGCTGAACAGCAAAAGTCAAATTACATTGACAACTGCAAAAGCTTTGAAGGAGGCATTATCAAGGGGTGTAAAAGTGGTGATAGCCACTGGAAAAGTAAGAGCAGTTGGTATTTCGTTTTCTCACTTCTTTCTTTCGTGATTATCAGGACATTTTTTTCTAGAAGCTCATGTTGAAGAAATGTCTCTTTTCGTTATGCATTTATGTGATAAAATAAAATATATTTCCATCTTTTTTAACCATTTTTCAGTTAGGCTTATCCTTTTTTTTATACTGTCGGTATCTTTTATTTTCTGCTTTTGTCCCATTAAGTTGATAAGTTACTTGTTTGATTGAAGTTCTGATTACTAGTTCTGATTTGATATCTTAAAACAGACGCGTCCAGCTGCGATAGATGCTTTGAAGATGGTAGATTTGGCTGGTAGAGATGGCATTATCTCAGAGTCCTCTCCTGGTGTTTTCTTGCAGGTTTTGTCTTCTTTCATTGTTGAACATATTGCTTCTCTTAAACTGGATAAGTCACATTTTCCATAATTTTGAAGTTGTACCTGTTGAAAACAAAATATATTAATCCATTGATAATAATGGCACCCATCAGTTGTTTACATGTTTCTGCATTTGTAACATGATTCTGTTTGTTAATTTTGTATTACCATGTGTTGCCTCTTATTAGCTACTTCTACTCAATTCCAGGGACTGCTTGTTTATGGTAGACAAGGTCAGGAAATTTTCAGAAGGAACTTAGAACCAGATGTCTGCAAAGAGGTAATATGTTTGTACTTAAATGTCAATTAATTTTCATTGGGATTTTGTTTCACTATTTCTCTAGTGACAATCTATGTGCAAAAAGAAAATTTCAAGTTCAAATATCTATGTTTTTTTTTTTTGTGTGCATGTGATCTATGAGTCTAGATTTTATCTGTCATGTTACAGGATATCTTTCTGGTTCACTGTAGCGAAGTGTAGCAAAGTGGCCAATTTGCTAAATGGCAGTCAATTTTGCCTAACAATAATGATATCATATCTGAGTTCTCCTTTTTGTGATTTATTGGGCTCCTGTCTGTTGTGTGGCGAGGTGGTGTTTTCATCGGCAGCCGGTGGTTGCTGGTTCAGTGTATAACACGTGAACTGGTGTTTCTTTTAAACCACGTGCTTTGGTATTTATGCTAGCTGCTAGTAACTTTAGATGGAACTGTTTTGGGCTTTCTAGCCCAAATAGCAGAAGGGTGGGATGATTGTTTTGTTCAAATCTTAGTATCTCACCAGTCAAAAGTGGAGAAAGCAGAACGCCAAGACCATACAGCCTTTTAAACAACGATTACATTTCAGTTCTTGTATCATAGTCAAAGTATTTCTTCTTTACCAGGATAAAAAGTAAAGTCATGGCCTATAATATTCATTTATGGGAATCAACATCATATCAGTTTTTAAGATCTCTAAAACTTATGAGTATCTTCTATTTAGCATTAGCATTCACGAATTAAGTTGTAGATTGTTTTAACATTCTAGACAAGGATGCAAATTCTTTCGACATTATAAAACATGAGTTTGTAGCTATCAATTGCAGGCATTTATGTATTCTTGGGAGCATAAGGTTCCTCTGATTGCATTCAGTGAGGATCGTTGCTTAACACTATTTGATCATCCGCTTGTTGACTCACTGCACACTGTATATCAAGAGCCAAAGGTACCTTATTCTTTGTTAGTCTTTTAACAAATAATCATTCTTGCTTATTATCTGAAAAAACTTTTTAACACAAGAAATCTTTACAGGCAGAGGTCATGCCTTCAGTTCAGGATCTCTTGGCTGCAGCTGAAATACAGGTATAGCTGGAGAATGACTCGAGCTCATATTGAGAATAAAGAAATTTCTTAGATGTTTTATACGATGAGAATGCACATTCATTGTTAATTAATTATTTTCTCTAAATAATGCCTATAAGGAAATAGAAAAACTGCATACTGATTAAAGTCAAGTGTGACCAGTAACTGCAGGCATGTTGACTGACTATAGTTACTGTCAGTGCGAATTTACGTAAAGGTGTCAATATTTTAATGTGAACTTAATCCCTTGAAAATTGCTGTGCGTTAATTCTCGAGTGCACCTAGTTGTCTTAGCATCTTCCGCGTTTCCTTATATTTTATCTGTTACCAGAATAGATGGCCATGGGTTCTGGTATCTGGTATGTATGCACTTATAATATACTTGTATATGAACATCCTTTTAGGAGGAGAAAAAACTGTTGAATTCATATTGTTATGCCCAACAATTTATCCCAATTGGTCTAAAGTGAAGAGTGCGGTCAGACTAACAAAGTATCATTCTTTTTAATGTTGGTTCTCATCATCACACATCTTTCTGGATTTGCAGAAGCTCATCTTCCTAGACACTGCTGAGGGAGTGGCTTCTACCCTACGGCCATACTGGTCGGAAGCCACAAAAGATCGTGCCCATGTTGTCCAAGCTATTCCAGACATGCTCGAAATTGTCCCCCCTGGAACCTCAAAAGGGAGTGGAATAAAGGTGCTGCTTGATCATTTGGGTGTCACCGCAAAGGAGGTATCGATCCTATATAATCTTCCTCATGTCTTCCTGTGTTCTTGTTGTATCAACCTAATATGATTCACCGATATAGCTTGCTTTTACGTGATGGGCAATTGGCATCACTGAAGTAGTAGCTTTAATTTTAAAATTACAATCTTACAAACGAATCATAATTCCTTATTTTTCCAGATAATGGCAATTGGCGATGGGGAAAATGACATTGAGATGCTTGAGTTGGCTTCTCTAGGTATTGCTCTCAGTAATGGAGCAGAGAAGACAAAAGCTGTTGCTAATGTAATTGGTGCCAGCAACGACGAAGATGGCGTGGCTGATGCCATCTATCGCTACGCATTCTGAAGTTGATATGGTCCGTTATAGAAGTTGTGGGATCCAACCTGCAAATTTTGACACATACTATTCCTATCATTTTTTTTAGGAAAAAATAATAATGTACAAGGTGACCTTGTACTATTAAATTGTGTAGGATGTATAAGGAATCCCCACGCTCTAGTTTTTTAGATTAGAGCGAGGGCCGATTTGCAACATCCATTTTATATTAAAACTTCAAATTTGCTTCATTGTTATCATAAAGCCTCGAAAGATACTAATGCAATCAACTATCTAGCTCTGCCCCAAACCAATTTCAATTAAAGGGAAAGGAAACAGGATAAATTACATCTTGGATATTAATGCATCCAGATGATAAGGTAAGAGATCAATGGAGTTTTCTAACAATGGACTTTGGAGAAAACCCGAATCTGAGTTTATTACTCTTTATGTGGAGCAACTTGGTTACATCCGAATTTTACACCGAGCTCAACTAAAATGAAAATAAATTAAGATGAATAAATCATTTTGCTTTGCATGGAAGAAAAAGGTAAAAACATTCTCTATTTAAGAAATAGAACAAGTTTTGCCCGTGTGCAGCTTCGAAGTCTCAAGCTCTCTTTTTGTACTGTGCATTTCTCCTTGCACACTCCAAGATGGTTTTATCAACAGTGATAAAGTAAGCAGCAATCGACGCTGTTAAGAAATAAACGATGCCAAGCGTTAACATTTCATGCCTTGATATCACCTTGAAAGCATGCATATCCAACAAGAGATCTAGTTAGATCCTCTATTTTTGTATGCAGTTGTGGAAATTTGACCCCATAAATTAGTCATCATATGCAAAATATGAACATTTAACGATTCTAAGAATCTTAAAAAGTTATCGAATTTCTGATTGTACCTCCAGATATCACGAGTGCCTGCCCAGTATAATTGAGGTTTGCCTTCGCCCAAGGAATGGTTCGAACTGCAACCAGCTGATAATACAAAAAGTAAATAAGACACCAAACAAAAATTCCATGATATGCTGCTATTTGATGTGCAAATGGAAAATGAAATAAACAGAATGTTGAAATTGAAACTTTCAACGGAATATTTCAAAGCACATTTTTTTTCTAATAAAACAGACATTGGTAGCTGTCATGGTGAAAGGCCAGTGAGTTTCAGGGGTTGCTACATAGATAATTTCATTAAGGGGAAATTGAATTAATTATACAATAGAAAACCTGATTTATTTATGGTTATGGTCCAAAAAGTTCATAACTTACAGCCAATGTTTCAACTTTCAAGAGACAACGAAATTCAGAAAAGAATTCAATTGCAGGCAAAAATTCTCAATCCAAGTCCCAAAGGCATTACTGCCAAATAGAATATAGAAGCATCAAAAACAGGGAAAATCGAACAGCCACCACAGAAAATCAAACAGCCACCACATTCTAACAAAAAATGAAAACTTGGATTCATAACTATATTGTTTCACAGGGACCTAGGCAGCCCGATAGTCATACATCAAAGGACTAAATGCACCACTTCTTTAACCTCAGCATCACCAAATGTAGCAATCACGGTGAAGTGAAGCTTGCAATGGGACAGACGGACACATATCATCACATAATATGCCGTAACATTTAATATCATTCTGTATTTAGCATATGAAGGTCAATGGCAGACTATGGCATCATGCAGTGACGAGAGTAGCCTTTAACATCAGATAATTCTCTCAAATTTATCAACCAAAAACTCATCCCAGATCAGTCTAGACCTGGCATGATATTCCCTATTATCCACTACAAACAAACATCTTCTCTTTCATATATAATCCCAGAAAATCATTAGCCTTAAGCCTAGAAACACCTTGACCCCAGCAAATGACTCGAAGTAAATCCGTAACGAACATGACATGGACATATATATCCATTCACAGAAAAGCCTCATATATTCTCCTAATAAATTTCGTCCACTCAAAGCATGCGAAAACCAAGAATAAGCACAACAGAAACAGCAAATTATAGATAAGTAAGCAAACACACATAAATCAAGAATATCAATAATATTATAAAGTTGAAAAACAAACAGTAGGCACAGCACTGGCAACGCAGGCGATGACAGCTGCCTTCAATCCAGCTCGAACGCCTTCTGCATATTATTACAATTCAAACACCAAAAACTAATAATATCAGATATCCACATCTATAAACACACATCATAACAAACAATTTTTTACAATAACAAATCGATGATTGATTGATTGATCAGATGATAAAAGAGCAAGAAGAAATCGAAGCAAACCTTGAACGCATTCTTTGGCAGCCTTGTGATCTTCAGCCGGAGAAGGAATCACCACAGAATTTTTCCTTCTCGCATTTGCCCAAATGTCTCTTGCTTCCGATGGAATTCCCATCTCCTTCTTTCTCTTCGACAAAAAAAAAATTAAACTGGTGATTGATGCGTTCTGTTCCTTTGGATTTGATTGCTTTTTTTCTTTTCTCTTCTTTTTTTACTTGGATCTTTTGAGTTTTGACAAATACTGGGTTTATATAAGACTGTTGAGCAGCAGCCAACAGACTTCGTACACTTGTTAAAGAATACCAGGCATCGTGTCCAAGTTCCCTTTCTCTCCCTCTCTTTTTTTAATTAATTAATGAAACTCCAATTCGACTTGGGTACCAAGTATAGAATAAATCCATATATATGTAAATAACTGGTCCATTGCTCATTTGGAGACTTCAAAATGAAGTTATACCATCGGTCCAAACATCGTTATTTGTATGTATATATATGTTAATAGTTGCTCATTAAACCGTAAAGTATAAGTATGTGAGATCTCTCTCAGGTGAGAGTTGCATTTCAAATCGTGTTTGTAGAGTTTAATCTCTCCGGATCAGGGCTCTTCCACACATGGTTTGAAGTCACCTCAACTTATGTTCATAACTTCATATATATACATAATGAATAATGTTAAACATCCCACCTACAATCCCATCATTTCCATCACAACACACGTGGCAGCTGATGTGTCACTTGGTGAGTGAACACACATTAATTGATACTTACCAATATATTCACTCACCAATTAATATTTGTCCACTCATCAAGTGACACCTCAGCTGCCACATGTGTTGGGATGAAAATTGTGGGATTGTAGGTGAAATGTGTAGTATTATTGATAATTATTTGATTAATTTATCTTCATTTACAAATCATAAACTATACCATTTCATCTAAAATTGGTTTTTGTTAAAGAAATGGAATGAAGATTAATATAAAAAAAAAAAAAACATCGGTCTAACAAAACACTTGGCTGAAAAAAAAACTCCCATACTTGATAACATTCCCGATTTTACTATAGATCAACGCAATGCCATTCAAAAATCTTGAGAATACGAGAGAAAAAGAGATACATATTTGATACAAGGACGACTGAGAAGCCATTAATTTTCACTCTCCAAGCACCAAAAACACTTCATCCTCACACTGAAATATATCCATGATCAATGAAAGAAATTTAAAGAGCCTGCTCAATAAGATAATCGCCGAGCTTTTCCACAATCATGTTGCATTGACCAGGAGTCAGGGGCTCGTCATATATACCGATAATCAAAGCCAGATTGGTCTTCTTGACAGTAACACCACCAGCGCCCTGAAAGATGTGTTACATTTGATTGATAAAAATCAAGAGATCGAGGAACACAAAAATGTAATTTAGGCTTATCAGTTGTACATGAGTTTGATACTGTATTTCTAACAAGAGTTTCATATGGGATATCGACTCCATTTTACGTTACATGTCATATTTTTTTGGTACCCTCTCAAGAAACAAATCGAAAAATGAGAACATCAGTCACAATTATAACCACCAATGCGGATTCCACCATCAATCACAATTATCAAATGTTGCAGTCTTTATTATAAGGAAAAAGTCTCGAATAAAGTAAAATGTATCATTGAATAACATTACACTATTATACGTACACTGGTGCAGTATATATAAGAGGGACATGATGCGAATTTCTGACCTTCTTTCCTCGAATAACAGCGCCGGATTCACCTTGAATCACCATGTACTTTACGCCACCAATGAATAAGCCGGTAGGTGCAAGGGATCCAGGTTCAGCAAAGTCATTCATAATGCCAGTAATTTCTGCAGGTGTAAACTGCATACCAGTAAAAAACATTAACATAACTTCTAAATAACCAAATGGCTGTTCAACAATCAAGTTCAAATAATAACAATTTCAAATAGATTTGTCAAAATGTTGTCTACTTGTTCACTAGCTGTTTTCGAATTGGAGAGCATAGAGATGATAGCACTGATGGAGATGAGCAAAAAGCTGATTATTGATGCTAAAATATATCAATAGAGACACTACTCTTCCTAGCAACAACAAGATGGATCAGCAAAACATAATCTAGATTCTGGATACATCAGACATATAATATATGTATATGCATAAGTAGAAGAAGTGAACCTGAGGGAAGGCATCGCTCTGGGCCCAAACGGTGCCATCGTGGCCGATGATAGCAGCACAAGTGAGATGCTGTGGTTGGCCGTCATCAATCTCGCACATCAAGTGCTCGTCCACGTACTGCTGCCACGACATCGTCGTCGTCTTCTTCTTCTTCTTCTTCTTCTTCTTCTTCTTTATTATATGATCGATTGTGTATAGCAAATAGCAATGGAGGAAAGATATATAGATTAGATAGAGGTTGGAGATTGTAGGTTGGCCTTGGCGTGAAATCTAAGCTCGCGACAACCTTGTCCACCGCGTGGGACCCTTTTCGTTCTTTTTCTCCGACGTTTCTTTTCATCGTCAATCAATTAGTACGACATCTTCATTTTAATTCATAACATATGAATATTTTATTACCAATTGTTCTAGGCTTTATCAACTTTCAAGGGTCAAAAGATTCCTCGAGATTTTCTTCTTCATCTACAAAGTGAAGTTTCAAGTGCAAAAAGGTATTGTATGTACCTGTTCTATTCCTGGATATCTTTTCAGAAATAATAATAATAATAACATAAAATAGGTATACAAAAATAACATGAACCTTGCATCAAAAGAAAATAGATAGAAAGTCACTTGGAACTACAAGGGAAGCCCAAGAAGATAACTGAGAAACAACTTCTTTAGGATGACCAGAGCCTCCTGAAAGGGAATGGTCGACCTGAGGATGAATTCAGCCGGTAACTTCTCCCTGTAAAAGACCCACCGGTTGCCCTTTCCGCTTCGACACGAGCTGTTGCTGGTTGTCCCAACCTCCAATAACCAACTAGTTTATGCCTGTATCATACAATTTAAGGAATTCCACATGAAAACAATGCATTCTATATAAAACGTAACACACGTAAGATTTGAATATATGTGAGAAACAAGAGTAATAAATGAGGAAGGATACATCCATTTTGGAGTTTTCAATATGTTTCTTCCACCGGCGAGAGGATGCAACACTGTCAAGAAGTAGTATAGATGCCCTGCTATGATTCCAAGAAGGTCTGGTAGTAACGATGCTCCGAATAAAACATCCATAGCAAGCATTGCCCATGGGAGATAAAACGCCTGCATTCCACGAATTGATTTATTTAGCTAGTTTATACATCTCAATGCAGTATCTTTTTAGCTAGTTACATGTAATAGTAAGTGACGAATTGATTTATATTAGGTAGCTTATACATCTCGATGCAGTATCTTTTTAGCTATTTACATGTAATAGTAAGTGATACAAGATGCAAGGAAACAATGATCTTATTTCAAGCGCATACGGAGAAAATTAAAGAGAATATTTGACTAATTGTACCTAGATTATTACGAGACCATATATATCTTTTTAGCTAATTACATGTAATAGTAAGTGATACAAGATGCAAGGAAACGATGATCTTATTTCAAGCGCATACGGAGAAAATTAAAGAGAATATTTGACTAATTGTACCTAGATTATTACGAGACTATATATATCTTTTTAGCTAATTACATGTAATAGTAAGTGATACAAGATGCAAGGAAACAATGATCTTATTCAAACGCATATGGAGAAAAAGAAGATTTGACTAATCGTACCTGGATTGTTACAAGACCATATATGTTGATTTGGGCATTAGGATACTCTCTGCTCCATACATATATAAGCATGAACACCAATGAAACCCCCAAAAAAGGAGTCCATAACATAGGGATGGCAGCCAAAGCCTAAAGAGTAAAAACCCAACAGACATTTGTAAGAAAGAAAAAGCTTATGGTATCATCATATTCCACCTAAGAGATAATCAAAAGTAAAAATGAAGGCCGAAATATAAAACACTATAAGGCCAAACTCATTCAAGGCACTACAAGGATTGTATAAACACCAACTATACACACACCAGCATTGTCAGAGCTCCAAAAATCATCATCCACAGGAAATCTGCTGTCCGCCTCTGAAATGGGCCTTTTTCGAGCTGAACCCCGTATCTGGCTCTACGATAATAGTAGGTTTCAGTAAGTAAGAACATCACAAGCGTTATTTTCCAGTGTAATTTTTCTTGAAGAACTATATTCCTATATACATACTCTGCCTCTTTCTCTCACACATACACGATATTTTGTTATCGCAAAATAATTTCTGTGATTAATATACATACATCATTATATAATTTTTCTTAAAGAACCAAATTCCTAGACATATACTCTGCCTCTTTCTCTCTCACATATTTCACACACATTCCCGATATTCTGTTATGCGCAAAGTAATTTCTGTTATTAATTAATATACTTACATCATTATGAGATGAAATCCAAAATTGATCGAAAACTTTCCGAGGAAAAAGAAATTGGTTACAGGCCTCCACACCTATAAACCAACAAGAAATCAAGTAACTTAGGTGTTAGAAATACAAAAATATATGCTCATTATCAATTTATCACTTAAATTTGATAAGATCACAATACAATATTCAACACATAGCATGATCAAAAGTTCAAAACAATGACAGTATAATATATGATTAACACAATTCACAATTTGATCAAAGTCTATACCTGAAAGTGTGAGAACACTGGTTCGTAAATCAATGCAATCGTCAAGGGACTATATAATCCTAAATGGAAGGCTGCAGTGGCCACCACACATATGGTCGCATAAGCTTTGCTGATAGGTGGAAGTGACTTATAGAATCTGAATCAAAACAAACAATCAAGTCGGGCATTGTTATCGGCATAAAAAATGAATCATCTGACAGAAAAATCAAATTCTTCTCAAGCAAGCAAACAATTATTTCATATTTTAAGCATTCAATGTAATGCTAGTAATATACTAATATCATAGTAATCTAATTGACTTCCATATAAAGATATGTTTGGCAGCTAAGAAAATGTAGAAAAAAAAAATGCAGAAACTAGAAACTTCAAACTCATCAGTGTTGTTATTTGTAGACATGGTTGATGAACCATAAAGCACTGATCATCTGAACAAAATTCGGATACCCATTTAAAAACGAAAAAACACAAGACACTTTTTGAAATCAGTGTATACACGTTCGAATTAGTGTTGACAGGAAACCATTTTTAAAAACAAAAATCGACATTAATCGAGAATTCCAAGTAATGATAAAAATTAACCCAGAAAAAAAAAAAAATTGAAATAAATCACGATAAAGTAATAGAAGATGTAGAGGATTACTCTGCTGGAGACGACATTTTATGGAACTGGAAACCTGATTCGATGTGTGAGTCGTGACACTAGTTGAAACGGAATTTCAAGCAACGCGAAGGCGAGGCTATATATATAAGTACGTGATAATTGTGTAACAACTTAACAAGCCTTCAAGTTACACCTGGACAAGATCTTCTTACGGGGGACACTGACGTGGCGTATAGGGAGAGAGCGTGACAAGTGACAACATATAGCGTCCAATGTGAAGGCGCCAAATCATTAACACTATCAATCACTGTTTTTTTTTTTTCCCCTTTTATTTATACAATAATTACCCTTTCTTAATTACCAAGACTTTAAGTAAAAATAAAAAATAAAATAAAAATATAAAAAAATGCTATATTTTTTGCAAAAAGAAATATATTGTTACAACTTAAAATTTTACAAATGTAATGGGATAATGAACACCCAACTACCCAACAGACGTGTAGCTCAATTGGTAGATAGACGAATTTGAGGCTAGAGTAAATGACTCCCAGGTCAGCGAATCGAATCCTACTAATGACGAAAATTTTCAAAAAAAATATTTGATCCCAAATTAAATATTGTAAAAGAAAAAATCTTTATATATTTAATAATGTACTAGTGTTCTCAGGAAAAGGTTACTTGCATCTGGAAATACTATTTCAATAGCATTCATTGTAGCCACCTCTCTGTATGTAGCAGCTACATTCGATAGCACATTAACTTTACATGATACTCTTTAATTTCTTAAGTGTCAAATATAGTGATCTTCACGTTCATATTCCAAATTCCAAATATATAAAAGCAAAATGAAAATGTCGTATCAATAATTAATGTAATACAAACTATCTTCAATAACAACATGTGATACCTATTAGTTTTGTACGTGCAATCTATAATTATAATTAGAAAATGAAAAATTATTTTTGCTCATCTCCTTTTAAGGGAGGTAACAATTACCCCCTCCTAAATGAATGATATGTGTCCAAGAAGGTAATCAGATTTAGATAAATTTACCCCTCCATGAACACATGTTATCCATTTAGAAGGGGGCGATATTTATTGTAAGGGGTGAGAAAAATAGACTCGTAAATAAGGGCCGTTCTAGCGTCACTATTGCCAAACCTTGGCATGTTTCCTAAGTGACGTGTTGCCCATGAAGTGCAAGTCCCAACACCAACACCGCCCATGAGTCTAATAAGGGTGCGTTTGGTACATGGGACAGGACGGGACGGGACGGGACGGGACGGGACAACTTTCTCTTGTCCCGCGTTTGGCGCGCTATTAACATGGGACGGGACGGGACAAGGTGGGACAAAAAACCCAAAAATTTGTCCCACCCAAATAGGTAGGCCACTGGAAAAGACATTTTTGCCCTCAAATATTCCAAAAATTACAACTATAAATTAAAACTCAACCACAATCAGCCATCAGTTTCTCACGCCTCACTCTGTTCTCCTCCATTCTCACGATGCTCTCCCTCTCTCTCTCTTCGTTCTCTCTTCATTCTCTCTTCTTTTGCTGCCGACGAGGAGAAAGATCTATCTCTCCCGCTTGTCTCTCTCTCCTCTCTCTCTCCGTTCAACCTATTTCGATCTTGGAGATGGTAGCTTTTGTTGATTTTGACTAAGTTTTCGATTTAGGGTTTCAATTTGGGGCTTTTGATCCACAGTGATCGGAATACAAAATCGAAAGGGATTGCGTCATCGGCGATGAGGCTTGGTTTCGATTTCGATTCGTCGTCGTCGGCGGTGGGGGTTTTTTGATTTGATTTCGATTTTTCTTTTTTGGTTTTGGTTTGGCGTTGATGATGATGATGATTTGTGGTTTGGTTTGGTTGTGTGGTGTGGTTTTGGTTCACCGATGATGATGATGATGATGATGGTACCGGATGAATTTTGTGGAATTGATTTGTTGTTTTTGTTTGTGGAATTTGATTGAAGAAAAAATTATGTTGTTTGTGCAGTGAGAAAATGTGAGAAAATGAAAGAAAATATTAAGATTTCGTGTATTTTAATTAATTTTAATACAATAATATTTGATATTTTTCAAAAAAAAAAAATCAAACTTAATAAAATTGTTATAAACATTGGAAATGACAGGAGGGGCACTTTGGTCATTTGAACATCGTGTCCCGTCCTGTCCCAGTCATTCCAAACGTATAATAGTACAATCCACAGTACTGTCCCAGGCATTCCAAACACAATATGGAACAACCTATCCCGTCCCGTCCCGTCCCGTCCCACCTTGTCATGTCCCATGTCCGTACCAAACGCACCCTAAGTGTTTTTATACGTGGCATTTTGATAATCGTTAAAAAAACCATGGTTATAACTCGATGACTTTTCGTACAAGATTAAAAACAAATCCCTTTCCCTGATGTGCATTAAATAAATAAAATAAATAAATAAATAACAAATCCCTACTATTATTATTTATGATTGTTTACCCATTTACCCCTTAGAAAAAGATTTTTTGATAGGTTGTCATTAAGGGATGATTTGTTTTTTCCACTTAAAACTTAATGAGTCTAAATTATAATTATTAAATTGTTTTGTTTGTTTTTTTAAGTGGTCAAACAACTTAAAAATACCAAAAAATAACTTAAAATAAAAAGTAAAAAATCATGACTTTTCACTTAATTGTAAATCACTGAATTACATTAAATGCAATCTAAAATATTTTCTTCCGGTACTATCCTCCATATATAACATATTTCCAATTTCATCATAATTATATATTGTATAAAAATCTTTATTTTAATATATTGCTTATTTTAAATAGCTTTAAAAAAAATAAAAAAAAATAAATAAATAAAAACCCTAATCACTTCTCATATTGATATTTAATATCAATACTTTATTATGATATTCCGGTAATGTATTTATATATTTTTTTTTTTAGAGTATTTTGTGTGAGTTTTTCTGCTCCCCTTTTATTTTATTTTATTTAAAAAAAAAAAATCCTTTTCTTTCCTTAATAAAAATAAAGTTTGTTTGTAATCGAAAAAGAAGATCATGATCATATGTGTTCATACATAATTATTATTTTTGGATTGTTTTTATTCTATATTATATGTATAATTGTTTAACATGGGTATAGCTGTAAAATTACTTCTTTTCAGACAATTTTATTTGTAAAAAACAAATATGTTGATAGTACATTCAGATATGAGGAAAAAAAACAAACAAACATATCATTCAGATTCAGGTTTCAGTCACTATTTAGTCTTCAGTAAAATTTAGGACTATTCAGTCTTCAAACAAAAAAACAAACAACCCCTAAGAAAAAAAAGAGTTTCTCCTTACGATTCATAAATTATCTATTTACACTCCAATTAATAACCTTAATTAAAATTACTAAACAAGACAAAAAAAATCTAAAAACACTCTAAACTAATTAAATTATTATAAAAAGAAATTATCTCTTATAAATCATTAGATTAATATTACATATTAAACTCTCTCTCTTAAACATGGTATTACCATATTAAACACTCTCTCCTAATTACTCTCTTTCTCTCCATTTTTTTTTTTAATTTTAAATAAATCATATCTCCATAATTTCTCGATCAATATGTGTTTAATAGTTTTTAAAAAAAAACTTATGAATATTTTGGTTTTTTTACTAACATTAATATATATATATATATATTTAAAAGTCAATACAAATACTTGTTTTCAAAAAAGAAAAAAAAAATAGATAAATGAAAACTTGATTTGTTGTAATTAGATTCGATTAAACTCATAATTTCTAAGACTAATGAAAGAATTAAAGTTATCTAGCCAATTATATACCTACAAAAGTAACAAAAAAACATTCTCATATTTCAATTTATTTTTATTTTTTGAAAAACAGGATAATTGTTTTTTGAGTTTTTTATTTTTATTATTATTTTTTTTAATATATGCATATATACGGTTCCTAAAAATTAAGATTATTCGTAAGATTATTTTTTTTTCTTAACTGTTAGTCTTATTTGAGAGAGAATGAAGATAGAAAATTAGAAATATATATAATTGAGGAGAGAGAGTTTAATATGGTAATTAAAAATACAGAAGAGAGTGTTTAATATCTAATATTTAATTTAATGATTTATGAGAGATAATTTTATTTTTTTAATAATTTAATTTTAAAAAGATTATTCTCTACATAAATTAAAAGGCTACGATGGTTTGTCCCTTTTTTTAAAAGGATAATCTTGGAATAAGAGGAAGTATCTTTATAATTTATTTAAATTTAAATTTTAAGAATATAGTGTCTTTAGAAAAGCAGTGTAAAAAGAAAAAATTGAATTGATAAAAAAAAAAAAAAAAAAAAAAAGGGAAAGTATCATTTTCCCCCCTATATTATGACCTATTAGTAAATTTGCCCCCAGTATTTTCACTAATGGCCGTTTTCCCCCCTGAATCTAAACGTATTCGTCATATTCCCCCTTACCGTTAGTTTTTCTGTTAAAAAAGTTAATTCTCACATTAAATGACCGTTTTACCCATATATATAATATGTTAATAACAATTTATAAAATAAATATAAAAAACAGAAGACAATGACATTTCTACCCTTAAAAACAATTCAATAACATAGGGATAAATAGGTAACTTAATAAAATTAACTAAAAAAAAATAAAAAATCCTCAAACACCACCCAATAATCATCTTTCATCATCACCGAATTAATATTTCTAATAAAAGAAAAACAAAAGACTCAATAACTCAATCCCCAGTTGTATAAACATCCAATCCATATCTTCATCTTAAACATAATCTCTACAATACACCCAAATTCAAAATCAAACCAAGCCCCATCAAAATCTCTCTCTCTCTTTCTCTCTCTCAACCCTCCTCTTTCCTAATCCCGCATACCTCTTTCTCTCGAATCCATCTTTGTCTCTCGAAACCCTCTATTTGCGAATCCCTTTCTTTTATCGAATCCCCTTCTCTCTCTCTCTCGCTCTCTCTCATCTGTCATCGAAAATCTCTCTCTCCATCTCTCGATCCGATTCTAGTGGTGGTGTGGTGTTTGGGTTTTATGGTGTTCGGGTACTGGGTTTAGGTCTGGGTTCGGTGGTGATGATGGCGGTCTGGTTCAGGGTCTAGCCTCTAGGTGTTGTGGTGGTGGTGGTGGTTGACAGTGGGCATGGTTGGGTTTGGGCCTGGTAGGGATGTCAGGGTTTGAGATGAATTAGAATATTAGATGATTTGTTTCTTTGATTTTGTTCGATTTTGAGATGAATTAGATGATTGGGTTTAAGATGGGTTCTGGGTTTTGAGTATGGTATTGTTGATGATGATTGTGGTTTGGTGATTTCTGGAATTCGTTGAATTGGATTCTTTTTTTTTTTTTTTTTTTTCGATTTTGCTTTTCATTTTTTTTTTAATTTCAGTTTTTAAAAATTAAATAAAAAAGAGACAGATATAGCAAAGAATGAGGGTTCGTTCTTGGTTTCGGCGGTGGGATAGGGTGGGTTTGATCTTGGTTTCGGCAGTGGGAGAGGGAAGGTTTGATCTTGGTTTGGTTGATTATTGTTTCAGAGAAGCTGATCCAGAGATGAATCTGGTGGAGATCCCAGATTAGATATCCACCGTCCATCTTACAAGATGGACGGTAGAGATCCAATCTGGGATCTCCACCAGATCCATCATTTTTTTTAAAAAATTCTAGTTTTTAGTTTTTTATAACAAAAAAAAAAATCATTTTTGACCATTTTTTAATTCTCATTATGTTCATTTGTTAAGTTACCATATTACCCTTTGAGTCTAACATAAGATAACAGTCAACTAGGCTTTTTAACAGAAAAACTAACGGTAGGGGGGAATATGACGAATACGTTTGGATTCAGGGGGGGAAACGGCCATTAGTGAAAATACAGGGGGTAAATTTACTAATAGGTCATAATATAGGGGGGAAAATGATACTTTCCCAAAAAAAAAACTACACGAATCCAAAACCAGACGAATTAAAGAAAAACCAGTGGATGATCTACAGTGACCAGTAAAGAAACGCCACTTGTTTTGCACACAAAATAAAAACATTCGAGCGAATTCGCTATGATTTCTCTCCCTCTCTTTTTTGTCCACATCAGTGATCACCCCTCGCTCACGTGCCTTCGAAATATCCCTGTCCCTATATTCTCTCCAATCACGCTCGGATTCTCTCTCCCTCCATAAAATTTCACGGCCACTCTCGTTTCTTCTCCAGTTAAACGATCGTTAAAATCGCCAATCACATTCCACTTTTTATTATTATTATTATTATTTTTTGCATTCCATATTGAAGAAAACGTGTAGACCGAGTAGAGAGTTGATTTGAAAAAGATGGAGAATTCAATACTGCAAAAAGTGGTGAAAGGTGATGCTGGTTATGTGCTCGAAGATGTTCCTCATCTGACTGATTACATTCCTGATCTCCCTGTACGTATATATTTTATTTTATTTTATGATTCGATCAGTACTTGTTCAGTTTCCATAAGTTTTGCTTTCTTTTTTGCTATTCAAATCTAAATCTGTTTATTTGTTTAGTGATATTTTTTTTTTTGTTGAAGCCATATAAGTGGATCTGGAGTGACTACTGACTAGTGCAAGTTTGATTACTTATTTGAGGATTTAACTAAGCATTGTTATTATTATTTTCTTTAATCAGGGAAGATTATTAGTGTTTTTTTAAAAAAAAAATAAAAAAATGAATAGGACTGACTGTTGATTATTGGAAATTTTCAAAATAAATTGAAAATTGTGTTCAGTATTTGATTTGTATAAACGAGTGAAAATGCGATGTTCAATTTGTTTTCACCTTCTTTCAATTTTTGACTATTGATTAATTTTATTGGTGCTTGTTTGTATGACAGACCTATCCCAACCCATTGCGATTCAATCCTGCTTACTCAGTGGTTAAGTAAGTAAACATTTTGTTTCTCAGTCTTGTTAAAGTCCTTGCGGTTCTAGTGCTTTGCAGTTTTGGTTGTTGCATTTTTTACAATGCTCTTGACGTAATGTGTTGGGTTTGTGATTTCAGGCAGTATTTTGTTAATGTGGATGATACCGTTGCACATAAGGTTATCTATGCTTGAGCTTTTAATTTGCTGAAAGATTATATTATAACTTTAGTTTGATTTCATCCGTCGAAGATGTAGATTATTGGCTGTGTATATATATAATATATGAATGTGTGTGTGATAAATGAATTATTTACCTCTTCAATTGAATATACTCTATTGAAGTTCACTGCTAAATGTTGGTGTATAAACGATGGTTATTTAAAGAATAGTCTTGACGGCTATATCCTTTTTAACAAGTTAGTGCCAGTATTTCTGTGGCCTGGCTTGTCATCATTATTTGGAAATGAAAAGTTGGAACCCGAGTCAGATTTTGTTACAAATGTTAACTTGTTTCACTATTTATTTATTTCAAAATAACGTTTGGCTTTCATGTGATAGGGAAACTATGCTTGATCAGTGAAGCTAAACTATAATCTTCTCTTTTGATCATTTACAGATTGTTGTCCACAAAGATAGTCCAAGAGGGACACATTTTCGACGTGCTGGACCTCGCCAAAATGTTGTCATCTCATCTTTTCTTGTTACTGTTAAATTGTTAGTCAACCCTGCCCATGTTACTGAATTTTGACATCTTGTTCTTCAGGTTTATTTCGAATCAAGTGAAGTGCATGCCTGTATTGTGACATGTGGTGGTCTTTGCCCTGGGCTTAACACAGTGATCAGGGAAATTGTGTGCGGCCTTTATAACATGTATGGTGTCAGCAAAATCCTTGGAATAGATGTAAGTGATCAATTGTTGTATGCTCAAGGTCAATGTATTGATTTTAGTCAGAAAATTATATTTCAACAAAATCCTTGGAATAGATTAAGTGATCAAATGTTGTATGTGCAAGGTCACTATATTGATATTAGTCTCTGAAAATGATATTTCAACATGATATTGCCCTATTCATATCCACATATATTCATACACTTGATTATTTATGCAACATGACATATTGAATTATTTGACTCTCTGACCATCTGATTCTATTTGTTACATATGCAGGGAGGATATAGAGGTTTCTATTCCAAAAACACCATCTCTTTAACACCTAAGTCTGTGAATGACATTCATAAGCGTGGCGGTACCATCCTTGGGACATCACGAGGAGGTCATGATACCTCAAAGATAGTTGACAGCATTCAGGATCGCGAAATTAATCAGGTATTAGATGGGTTAGGATTTTGCTTTCATTTAATGAAATATTTGTTGATAATGAATTTAAATTATATTTGTTGCTGCTTAGGCACGTAACTTTCATCATGACCTTTTATGGCACAGGTTTATATAATTGGAGGTGATGGAACTCAAAAAGGAGCAGCAGTAATTTACGAGGTATTGTCGTTGAAATTTCAAAACTGATCTATTGATAACTTTTAAAAAGTTGCTTCCGGATTGATCAATTTTTCTTAAGTCCCCTGTAAAGGATGTATATCCAACAGCTTATTAGAATGTTGCTTTACGTATGTATACACACACACACACACACACACACACCTGATGCAGAAAGGTTGTATTTTTTTAAGGAATCCTACTAACAATGAAATCTTTGTGGGCTCAGCTTTTCATCCACCATTTTTATTTTATTTTTCTGCTTAACATGATATATTTACTTATTTTTCAATCGCAGCAGGTTGAAGATATATTATTGTACATATATTTTCCTTTTGAATTTGATCACTTTCTACTACCTAAATTTATTACTTTAATGTTGCTTGGTCAATGCTCCCTTGCTTCAGCTTATATAGAATGATCTATACCAAAGTTGAAGGTGGCTACTACTGGAAGTTAAAGGAGAATTCTTTAAATATGTGATGCCTTATTTATTTCTTCAGATATTTCTAGCTGAATGTGTATAAACTCAAATGTTCTTGAGAGGTCTTATACATCTATATTAATGTCTTGGTTATCAATCCACCTCTCAGCATTGTTGATTGCTTAGATTGAATGATATCCGTAAAACTATTGTTGCTCATGTGTTTGCCCATGTTAAACGATCTATTTCTCAATTTGCAGGAAATTAGACGGCGTGGCCTCAAAGTTGCTGTTGCTGGAATTCCAAAAACCATTGATAATGATATTCCAGTACTTATTTCTCTCCCATCTGTTATAGTTCTGAATAAATTTTATTCTTCTCCTTTCAGTTCTCTTCTCGAAATAATTTTGTCTTAAAACCTGATATAGCTTCATCTCAGACTGCTTCATCTGGATGCAGGTTATCGACAGGTCCTTTGGTTTTGATACTGCTGTTGAGGAGGCCCAACGTGCCATTAATGCAGCACATGTTGAAGCTGGAAGTATTGAGAATGGCATTGGATTCGTGAAGCTTATGGGACGCTACAGTGGTAAGTTTTGTATATATATTTGGTGCTTTCATATGCTCAAAGTAATATGTGGATGTGAAGTTTGATGACCAGAGTCTTAAGTTACTAATTCAATTTTTTTCATGCTTGCACTTGGTCAAATTACCTGTACTGACCTTTTTCTACAAATTATGTGATGCAGGCTTCATTGCTATGTATTCTACACTTGCTAGCCGAGATGTAGACTGTTGTTTGATTCCAGAGTCACCCTTCTTTCTCGAAGGAAAAGGTGGACTTTATGAATTTATTGAGAAACGACTCAAAGAAAATGGACACATGGTTATTGTTATGGCAGAGGGAGTTGGACAGGATCTTCTTTCAGAGAGCTTGCAGTCCCAACAAGATGCTTCAGGAAACAAGCTTCTTCAAGATGCCGGGCTATGGTTATCTCAGAAGATCAAGGTATAACTTGTGATGTAGAATATTCTGTACATCCACAAATTATCCTCACCCTAAATATCCACCCGATACATATGAACTATTTAATGAAATCTCTGTTGATTAATTTAACACTCTACAACCTCTTCTGCTTCTTGTAGGGATATTTTTCCGGCCAGCATAAAATTTGCGTCAATCTGAAATATATAGGTCAGCGCCTCTATTTGCTATTTTCTTTTAAGTTTGTTTTGAATAGATATGCCAAAGACTCTAATGTATTCAATATCTTTTGCAGATCCTACATACATGATCCGGGCTATTCCAGGCAATGCATCTGACAATGTCTACTGCACCCTTCTTGCTCAGAGTGCAGTTCATGGAGCAATGGCAGGGTATACAGGCTTCACAGTCAGTCCTGTCAATGGCAGACATGCTTACATTCCTTTCAATGTACGTGCTTTCATGTTAATAATTTTTTTACTTAAATGCACTGAATCATCAATAAATAATTTTTTCTCATAGGTTCTGTATAAACTAGAAACCAACTGTAAGCTGGCTACCAAATTCATGTTGTCAATTACACTTTCTGTGAAACTGAAAATCACAGTGACGTTTTTGTTTTTTCTCGCTCATCATCCTTTCTTTTTGTTGATTCTAAATTGTTATTTTAGCTGTCCAAGCCCTTCTAAGTAAGACTTTGCTCTTATAGTTTTACATCAAAGCTTATGACTAATGTATTCGGTTTGGAATCTTGGATTGCAGCGAATCAACGAGAGACAAAACAAGGTTGTCATTACAGACAGAATGTGGGCAAGACTGCTTTCTTCTACCAACCAGCCAAGCTTCTTGAGCTCCAAAGAAGTCACTGAATTCGAAAACCAGGAACAATCTCTGTGCCAGTCGTTGGATGGAGAAATTTTCGAAGACCACAAGTTTTAGACTTGAGATAAACTTAGTAAAGCTGTAGTCGACTCCACTGTTTATTTATTGTTGATAGGAAATTAGGAATGTGAGTTTGACTTGTAATATTGAGAGGTTAAATGCGTGTTTTGTGCCGGTGGTTTATCATTTATACTACTTGTTTGTGATTTATTTTTTTATGGGTGAGTTGAGATTAATAATTTCTTAGTGCTTCAACTCTTTAGTGTTTTTTTTTTTTTTTTTTTTTTTTAAATTTATTTATTTAAAGTTCTCTACGTAGAACAAAACAACCAGCCAAAACTAAGCTGGAACATCTTCCAGAACAGACCTCTCTACATGGAGGGTATTCCTCAATCTAAAAACGATTCTCTGTTAAACCCAGAGCCATATTTGAAGGAGTATGGATGATAAAATTCGCCTTTCATAAATGGAATCGCAACTTGTTAGCACTTTTACCAATACAATATTGTGAGCAAGTTTTGAATGTCAAACCACTTGTACAAGTTATTGAGTCTTGAAATGTTCTCAACTGGATTATTTTATTTTTATGTCTCGGGACCTCCTTCAGTTTACATATTTGGTTATGGATATATATAAGTTGCTGGAGACTTGTGTTTAATTGCAAAGATGATGCACGTTGCAGGAAAGAAACTAGAACGAATATATATATTTCTTGCTCAGCAAAGGATATTCAAAAATACAAATGAATTTAGAAATTCAACAAACCAATGGTTTTTCATTTCTACAACCCTTGGCACCAGTAATCGACTTCTCTAATATATATATATTAGAGAGAGGGAGCCAAATATGAGTGATGTATTATTATCACAAGGAAACTCTTGGATCACAATCTTCACCTTAGCTTGATTGCCCAGACCCAAAGGTTCCTTTTTGAAGTGCTGCTCCAAAGAGAAGAAACTTCTAGCAATTAGGAAATTGCTGATGTTTCAAGTCCTATAAACGCCGGAGGGATCAGCATTTTGAACAATCCAAGGATGCTCGAGAAGCTTGTGTAGTGGCAACCGCTGTGAAGAATCCTTCACAAGCATCTGTTTGTACACACAAAAAAAAAATCAGGCTTATCCCTCGATGAAGACAGTACACTGTTCAGATTGTAACAGCTGCTGATGTTTCATGGAAATTGAAGAGGCTGGAGCTAATAAAGAAAGAAAGAAAAAAAACCTGACTAATAAGGTCCTTAGCAGATGAAGAGACGATTGGTTTAGGAGGGAATTTTAGATCCACTTGCACAATCCTGTTCGGGTAGTAGATATAACATATCAGAAAAATATAGATAAAAGTATCTCAAATATATGCAATTTCTGTTTCCATTTGAAAAGAAAACTTGTATTTACTTGCTTTCAACTGTGTCATTTGAAAAGAAAACTTCTTAAGCCTCTCTGAATATATCGGCTTTAAGCCATTAACAATAAATTACACATTTTGATAACATTCATTCAATTGGAATTCATGCTTACCTTCTATATGTGTCAGAGTGTTCCTTGGCTTCAAAAGGAGGCACTCCATAAAGAAATTCATACGACAGAACACCAAGGCTCCATATATCCACATTTGCATCGTGTTCAACACTTTCCACTGTTAAGAAAAGAGAGGGTAAAGTTGGATATTGTTTTGAAAATACTTAAAAAAAAAACAACCAAAAATACATTTTCCCTGGAACAACCACATAATTTGTATCTGTAGGTCCCTTCAAACTAAACCAACTAAATCGTATAAAGCAACCCACAAACTACTGCTGTCCCTTAGCCTTTAACTGCAGAGGGATATTTACATACCCATCTCAGGCGGGAGGTAATCCAGTGTGCCACACATGGTCCGTCTGCGGTTAAAAGTGTGCACCGACCATCCAAAATCTGCAATCTTGAGCTCCCCCTGGAAAAAGAAATCCACAATTACAAGATAAGATAAGCACAATTTCACTAATCAATTAAGAAACATGGAAAAGGTATTGCCACAAATATTAATCCTCACTTGTGCACCAATCAACAGGTTCTCTGGCTTGATATCTCTGTGTATTACATGCTTCCCATGACAGTAGATGAGAGCCCGGGCTAATGATGCAACATACTGTCACATGCAACATATACACGCCAATCATTATGTCTAGCTAGTTGTTGTACTTGAAATAATAAAAAATTATAACTCCTCCACATTCTTGTTACCGCAAGTACATGATATTACAGTAGTAGTGTGCAGAGAAATTGATATTTCCAGTGTTTTTTTGAGTGAAAATTGTGAGGAAACCTCAAAAATCAGGTTTATGAGGAATCAATAACATAAGAAGTAAAACAAAATGTTACAGGGATATGTTTAAAAACAACTTACAGTGGCAGCCCGCCTTTCACTGAAGTATTTACACTTCTGAAGTTCCTTGTACAATTCACCCTTTGCCGCATATTCTAAGATCAAGTATACTCTTTTCTGCAACAATTTAATTCAAAAGAACATAACAATTAATTTGTATGTGTACATTCCTGCATGATCTATACACCTTTATATGTTAAAAAGACAAGTTCTATACCTGATCATAGAAGTAACCATAAAGCCGTAATATATTGGGGTGTCGAAGATGACTTTGTATTTCAACTTCACGTCGCAGCTGATGTTCAACCTGAGACTGTTGCAGCTGGCTCTTGAATAACACTTTTAGAGCCACAATTTGATTGCTCTGTTTCATCAAATGCAAATAGATCAAAATGATGATACAATTGCCATTTTCCAGTTAGCAACCAAGAAGACATCAAAACAGATATACTTTGGTCAACAACTTGCCCTCTACTCTAAACCCAACAAATTAATATCTATCAGCTCATATATAGGTTGACATGATGACTTCCACCATCCGAAAACATATTACATTGTTCTGTCGTCTACTCAACTAGGGATAAATAAACTATTGTAACATGACCAACAAAATTCAAAATTATGTCTCCTTTGCAATCCCTCAGTTCTCTCAACAAGCAACAAATGACATTCATGGGAAAACCATTCCACACAAGTTAGATCCAAATTTTGTCAACAAAAAGAATCCACAAAATTAAGAGATCCATCCGATATGCCAATCAAAAAAGTAATTTTAACCACAAAAGCCACTAAAATGAATAACATTATATATATCCAGATGTGAGAAATGCAAATAATTTATAAAATCAAGCAAGCATAGACTGACCCTCTTTTCTCTAGCCAAATAAACGTGACCAAACTTTCCTCGTCCAAGAGGCTTTCCGATATCGAAATCATTGAGTGTCCATCTTTGTTTCTCCGTTGCTGAAACCTCTGAAGAAGCCTGCCAGAAAGAAAGAGAAACCCACAATTCAAACCCTGGCATTATATCTAATAGCCATATGTTATCAGATATGAATGTACGTATTCACTAAATTTTGATCAACACCACAACGATCCAATTTAACAAAAAATTGGAATCAACATCTACAGACCCTCAAAGCCCATAAATATCTATTTTCAATCGACTCAGTATTTATAGGAAGCAATTTTGTATTTAATAAAAAGAAACGAAACTCCCTTTGACCGAAGATGATAAAAATAAAAAATCCTAAAAATGCTTCAAATCTTGAAGCCAATTAACAGCATTCTTATTCTTTCCATGAAACTAAACAGAACATCATTTTCAAAACAAACACCGCAAATTTCGTCAATAATGCATAAACCTGCAATTGATTTCCAAAACCAAGCAAAAAATTGAAGGAAAAAAAAAAAAAAAAAAAAAAAACCCTAAATTTCAAATATGGAGGATTCAAGAACTAGGACATTATTAAAATTAAAATTAACCTTCTCTTGTTCTGCAGCGATCGACATCCCGAGTGAGGAAGAGAGAGAGAGAGAGAGAGAGAGAGTGTGTGTGTGTATTTGTGTTTGATTGATTTTTTTGGATGGAGACGAAGAGAGAGACACAAAGAAGCAAACGGATCTCATGGAGACATTTTCAATAAGCATTTGTGTACCAACGGTCGAATTGCTATTAAACGCCACGTGGACCAATCCCGCTCAAGTTGCTTTTCAAAATTTTCTCTTTTGGTTGGAGCGTCTTTGCTGTCCCTCCAATAATTTATTAGAAGGGTCGGTCTACAGTCACGGGGCTGTGACTCTAACGGTTGGAGTATGAGAGTAAAATATTCCATCGTTGCTCTTTTTATTCCTCCGGACCCATGTGCGTGGCACAACTAGATTGCCTTTTTGTTTCGATCCGACGGTCCAGGTGGGGCTGTGATATAATGGTGGTCAATGTTATCGTGGTTGGGCTTTATAGCTTGTCTTTATCTATTTTTTAAGGGGGACACTGCGTTTTGTATGATGAGGAATTGAGGATGCACCTTCTGATTTTCTCACTCCTCTCGCTTCTATTACACTCTTTTTTAAGGCATGATTGTAATAAAAGTAAATTATTTATGTGATTTTTTTTATTTGATAGTATCATGCTATATTAACTCAAATTTCTACACAATTTCTTAACTTCAATATCTCAACTTCTCACTCATTTACTCATGTGTTATCTAATCCAATGGTTAAGATATTAAAGTCATAAATTTGAACTGATATAGTCTGACCCAAATATATATATATAGTATTATATAAATTCGAATTTTTTTAGGAGGATACATGTGTGAGAGATTTTACCACTGGACCAATCTCATCTCTTTATAACACCGGTGATTATTAGTAATTGAATTTCTATTCAAAAGTTCATAAAAATCAAATATTTAGAAAGAGTAACGCTATATGTCTCGAATTATATCCTAAATGATGTGGCACGTGAGGTGTCAATATCATATTAGTTATCATATAATCTAATAATTTATAAGATGCTGACATCTTACGTACCACATCATTTGAGACATAATTTGAAAAAAAAAAAAAAATTGAAATGTCTAGCATTACCCATTTAGAAAAAAAATAAAAATAATAGTAATGAATTAATATTTTGATTCATTTATTGACTAGTTAATTACTCCCCTTTGATGAATGTCTGAATACAAATCTTATATTTGGAGACTTTTTTAAAGACTAAGGGGCTGTCTTGCAGGCTGTTTTTGGTCTGTTTTCGTTTTTGTTTTCCAAAAATGATTTTGAATTCGCGTTCTGTAAACCGTTTTTCATTTTATTTTCAAAATACAAAAACAAAATGAAAAACAAAACCGGTGTTAAAAGTGGAAATTTTGAAAAACAAAAAAAAACTTGTTTTTCATTTATAGTGGGTCCCATATCATTAAATAAGTGGGTCCCATACATTAATTTTTTTTTTCTTTTTTTTCACCCACCAGACCTCATCTCCTTTAATTTTTTATTTTTCTCTTTTTTCTCTCTTCAACGTCAATCTCCTTCTTTTTTCTTCTTCTACCTTCAACTGATCTTCTCCTTTTTTTTCTCTTCTTCTTCTCTTCGTCATCTTCGTCTTCTTGCCTCCAATCTCTTCTTCTTCCGATCTATTTTTCGTCACCGATTTGCTCCTCCAAAAGCGGATCGACCCACGATCTCCTCTTCTTCCGATCTTCTTCTTCTTCTTCTCCGATTCTTTTCTTCTCCTTCTCCGATCTTCTTCTTCTTCTGATCCACTGCTTCTTCTTCTTCTTCGATCCTCTTCCTCTTCTTCATCTCCGATCTTCTTCCTTTCTTCTTCTGCAATCCGATTTCCTTTCTTTTTCTTTTTAATTTTTTTATATATTTATTTACTGTTATTTATATTTATTAAAATAATACTTATTTATAATTTAAGAGTTTAGTTTTGATTAATTGATTAATTGATTTTTTTTGGAAGTAATTTATGATGTGTTCTTGTGTTTAAGTTATAAATTACACTACAAAAATTATATTGGTTAATTATTTAATCAATTTGTTTATAATTGTAATAATATTAAACAAAATGTAAAAATTGATATTTCAATTTTCGAAAGTTTTCAGTTATCCTACCGAACGCGTTTTTCCAGTTTTTGTTTTCAAAATACGGAATCCAGTAAATGCTACCAGACGCGTATTCGGAATTCAAAAATGAAACCAAAAACACTGTTTTCATTTTTATTTTTCTTTTCGAAAAACAAAAACAAAAAACGGCTTACAGGACGGGCCCTTAATTTTTTCATTGGTAAGGATTTGTAATTCATAAATCATAAAATCCAACGAAAGTACAAAACGATTCCACGGTGATTGATTGTAATTTATAATTCATAGATCATTTGTTTTCCTCTCCACAAAGCCAGCCGCAACTTTTTCTAATGGAATTGGTTACATCGGTCTCTTTTCTTATTCTTGTTTACTTTGATGACCAATTGACCATGGTGTCACTTTAAGCCAAATGATTGAACACAAATTTATTAATAACTACTACAATATTTTATTAACAAATTAACATTTTATACAATAGGGACGTTCGAAAAATTAAAATAAGGGGTTTATGAGAGGTGGGTTATGATTATCCGTTAGATCCATTTTTGTTTAATTTAGTTGATATTGTCCTAAAAGTATTTTCATTCAATCAGTTTGAGTAATAAATATTTTTATTAAAAAATGGATGTATAGAGTAATTTATTCGGTGGCAAATCGGCAATAGCCAATAGAGCCACCCTATATATATATAAACAATATAGTTATTGGCAAAGAACAAAAATAATAGATGCTGTTTGTAAGAACAGATGCTACCTTTTTTTTATTCTTTTCGATAATGTTACTTTATCCAAATTTAGTGTTCAAATGATTGACAACACTATTGACATAATCTGGACACATCATTAGAGTATTGCAGTATCATTTGGACACTAAAATTGGACAAGATAACATTACTTTTTTTTTTTTTTTCCCTATATTCATTTTATTCATTCAATGCAAGAAATGTAGTGTCATGATAATTTTTGTTAAAAAAAAAAAAAAACATTTATCTACTTTTTACTGCAAATAGCTTATTAAAGATCTCTTATTTGTATGATTGTATCGTGAGAGACTGAGAGTAATTAACATTGCTTAATTTTGGCTAATCCTTCCCATCTTCATGTCTATTTATTTTTTTATTATTTTTAAAGAAAACCGTATACAAATATTGACGTTAACAATTGCTTAAAATCATATATTAAAACTTGAAAAACTGAAAAAGAGAATAAAACTTGTATATTAATATATTTTAAAAAATAAATATAAATTATTTATTTACATTTCAAACCTTTTATCTTGTAGCCACGACAAAAATCTAAATAATAAATTTCAAGAAAAATTGAGATTTGATTGGAGCTTGTCGGCCAGCCGAAAACGATAACGGTGTTTAATAGGACCGGTGTTAAACCCCTTATATTTACATCACAAAGTTATGGGTTCGAATATCCATCCTAAAAAAAAAATTCGAATTTATATAATAATATAATGTTTTTGAAAGGTTAAAAAAAAAAAAAAAAAAACCGACCGTTACATATTTAAAGTCCCGTAACGAGACTCTGGCTGCCACGTGCCTTGAGAACATCAACTGATGTCTGATACCCATGCAAACATGCCCAACAAATTAAACACGCGCCAAAACCATACCAATAATACCATCATCCATCCATTTCCATCCTTACCCAAAACCAGAGTCTCGAGACAAGAGAAGAGACCATCTTCATTCCTGAGTCCTGACTATCACACTCTCCCATGTCGCCACGTGTCCCCCTACCTCCTCCTCCTCCTCCTCTGATCCTATCCCTTTTTCACCTATATTTGCCACTCTTTCATTATCGTCAATCACAGAAAAACTCTCTGATCATCAACAATCAACAAATTATCGGTCATTATGTCATCTGATCAATCGAAGCCCGCGACCCAGGCTTTCTACGAGAGAGCGCCGTCCACACGGCAGACGGTGAAGTTCTTAACGGCAACAACAATAGGAGCAACGCTTCTGTTCCTATCAGCGTTGACTTTGACCGGGACGGTGCTGGCTCTGATCCTGGCTACTCCAGTCCTAGTCCTGTTCAGTCCAATACTAGTCCCGGCTGGGATAGTGCTGTTCCTGTCCTTTGCCGGGTTCTGTTTCTCAGGAGGGTGTGGCGTGGCTGCTATAACGACGTTGTCGTGGATTTACAGTTACGTGACGGGAAATCACCCGCCTGGGGCTGACCAGCTGGACTATGCAAGGATGAAGATAGCAGGCACGGCTAGGGATATGACGGAGAGAGCTAAGGAGTACGGACAGTCTGTGCAGCACAGGGGTATGTGAGTCCGACGACTCTACTACTACTCGTCACACTTCTTGAATCGTGTCGTCACGTGCCATCGAGGTGGTGGGTTTTATGTTCTGTTAATTGACTTAAGTGGGTTTTTTTTTTGTAATTTCAATGTGCCGTGTAGCACTACTAGCTAGCTATCAGCTATCAGCTAGCTGTTTGTGCTTTTGTTTCGTGTTTGCTTTCAAGCATATATGCGATTATGCGTACGTAGATCAATCGTTATGTTGGTTTCTGTAACAGTGTAACTCATGAGGATATTTTAATTTCTTGTTAATAAAACCCTTCTTTGTCAAGCTCTTAATTAAGTGCAAGTTTGAGCTTTTCAAGTGACTCGAACTCGCAGATAATGCTCCTTGAAGGCTTGAAGTTGAAGCTGAACCGACTTCAAATATGGTATGTTGGGGTTCTTACAAAATTCGATTTTCTTTAAAATAAAATAAAAAAACCCCTAGACTCTCTCGAGGCCGCTGATGAAGTTGTTGATATATATATATCTGTCATCTGTGTATATGCATGTTAGTTACGTGTAATGCACAGTTGAGAACACGTAGCTAGATTGATCCTCCTGTGTGCCTACCGTGGGGCTCAAATACTCTCAACCCGCAAATCATGCTAGATATAGCCTATAGAATTCATGAATGATCATGAGCCCATGCATGCACAAACCACAAAAAGCAATATAAAATAGAAAAAGAGGAGCAGCAACCAGTCGCTAGCTATATATATGAGGCATGCATGCCCATATTTTGGTCGACTGGTTCTTTATTTTGTATTCTTGTTGATGATGAGCTACTCTTTATCGATCCATTGTCCGGAAACAATCAATTAATTTACACATATCAGCTCTAGATACATACGATTTTTTATGTTGACCAAGTATATTTGATTTTGTTTGAACTCTTAATTAGCTTGTGAAAGCAAGAATCTACTAGTACTAGCAAAGTTTCTCCCAAGTAAATAAAATTTTCTGCCTTCTTCAACCCTGTCCAAAACAAGCACAGCTATTGCTCAAGATTTAAATTTTGGGTCGAATGATATGTCTGTACGTTGTCCCCATAATTAGTTCAACAAATTATTTGGACAATTACGAAAATAAGAATATTGAACAAAATCAAGGAGTCATTGTAAGATACATGAATCAACTTCAGCTTACTTATTGATGTCTGTAGAATGATTTGCGAATGAGGAATGAGGGGTTCATATAATAAGGTTTTAGGTTCGAATCCTCTCATGCTACCTACATAGTCAAAAACCATAGCTCAAACATTGTAGAGTTCATGGGCTCTAATTTAACACTCTAATTGACTATGCAAGTTTGAAGATTTCTAGATTAACAAATAAAAAAAAAAAAAAAAAAATTATTGTATAAGAATAGTGAAACCCCCTAAAACCAAATGGCTGAAACGACACCGTTTATCTATCATAAATAGATAATAGTCCCTCGATGCAAACTTTACTTATTTAAAAGCGTAGAATTGCAAATAATAAAAACTGTAAGCCCTTGTAAGCTATAGATTTAGCAAAAACGCTGACCCAAAAAAAGAAAGGAAAAGGAAAAAAAAAACACAGAGCGGTTAGTATCCAACCCGCCTAAAATCTGAAGCAAACGAAAATACAAGAAAATATGCAGCAGTGACGGCCAATTTCGAGAGATTCAAAAAATGGTACGGCGATTCTATAGCTTCCTTGCTCTTTTTTAGTGTCTAATAGATTGTGTGGAGCACTTTTTCGTTGAATTTGATTTGAATTTATTTGTGTTTCAGTTCTCAATCGCAGCTATCAACGACACCGACTCTAAACGCCAGTGGGAACCCTTGGCTCCAACTAAAGAATCTCAGGCATGTCTACTTCTCTCTCTGTTTGTTTTGAACGCTACACGATTTCGTACTATTTTTTACCAATTGTCAACTTCATTGTGTACAAGTGATGCTAGTTTTTGAAATTTATTTGTCAAATTTCAACGTTTTGTTTGTTTTTAGGGTTTCCGTTTTCCTGTGTATGAGACTAATGTATAGCAATTTTTATAAAGCTAATTCATCGGCCAGTCATATAGTAGCTATTTTTTTCTTGTCGTTACAGGAATTTCATCTTTCGCAAACTTACCAAGAAGGACTTCTCAAGTTACAATCTAAGGAGTATGACAAGGCTCGTGAACTTTTAGAATCCGTCCTGAAAAATCCTCTGATATCAGCTGCTCAAGTATTATTATCTTCTCATAAAATTCAAGTGCTACTTTGTTTGGTGTGTTTTTTTCTTTTTTAATTTCATTTACTTATGTGTTTTATTATAATGTTATTGTTTGTCATTCAGGAGGATGGTAAAGCAAGCGATGGCCATCTATTGCAGCTCAGGTTAAGTACTTCCCCATTCCATTTTAACGATTTTTAGCACTTAAATTTATTATTGTTGTTTGTAAATTCGTATGTTATTGTAAATTTGTAGATTTATTTTATTCTTTTAAAAATTATATTTGTTTCTTTACAGATTTTTAACGCTGAAGAACCTTGCTGCTGTTTTTCTTCAACAAGGTGCAGCTCATTATGAGAGTGCGCTACGCTGTTATCTTCAAGCTGTAGAGATTGATACCAAAGATTCTGTTGTTTGGAATCAGCTCGGAACATTGGCATGTTCAATGGGTTCATTGAGTATTTCGCGTTGGGCATTTGAACAAGGGCTCTTATGCAGCCCCAATAACTGTAAGCATGCTTGTAATTCTTTAAATATCTTTCGATTATTATTTTGAATGCACTATAAAAGATAGATAATAATTATTTTTGTATTGTGCAACTTTATTCAGTGCCATTTGGTTTCCATTCTTATTGTTTCTGCTGCAGACTTTTTTATATTTCGTGACATGCAATAGACACTTTATCTAGTCTCCCACTCTCCCTTGAATGACCCATGCAGGGAATTGCATGGAGAAACTATTGGAAGTACTCATTGCTATCGGTGATGAGGTTGCATGTCTTTCTGTCACGGAGTTAATTTTGAGGCATTGGCCATCACATTCTCGTGCTTTGACCGTTAAAAATACTATTGAAGAGTCTGAGCCAGTTCCGTTCGCTCCAAGAGGTATAGATAAGTTGGAACCTAAACATGTTCGGCTTAAATTTATTGACAAGAGAAAAGCAGCTGATGACAATCTAGATGAAAGTGTTACACATAAAATGCTAAACCAGAACATAGACTTATGCCTGTCAGAAGCTTCTTGGGTGGCTCTGGCTGATGCACTCTTGGAAATTTTACTTCCATTGAATGGGTGTGGTTCTGAGATGGCGGCTGAGAAAGGATACAGATCTGGGGATGTTAAATTAGCTATACGCTTGCCTTCTAGCTCGGACATTGTCATGGGACTTGGGGAACAAAAAGGAACTAACTCATCTGAAGTCGGTGAAGCAATGCCTCTTGCAGAATGTAACTCTGAAAAAAGAAGCGTCATTAAAGAAAAGGAAGCAAATATTTTTGAAGAACAACCTCTGGAGAGGCGCAGTACTCGTCTTGAAAGGCTTAGAAGTCGTAAACCTGGGAAGGAAGAAGAGGATTTGGCTGCCCATAAGGATCTGGCCAAAGATGTACTGAAATTTCTTGAATCATTTATCATTGGTGGACAAGGAGCCAAGGATTGTGATCATGGTGCTAGCTGTCTAGTTTCATGTCATGATCAAGTTAATTCCTTGGAAGCAGAATGTAATGATGTCGCTATATATTTGAGAGAAACCTCAGGAAATTATGGTGCTTACCATATGGGTCACTTGCTGTTAGAACATGCTGCAAGTAGAAGCCTTACATGTCATGATGCATTTTTCAAATTCCTGGAGTTGGAGAAGTTGACAAGACATTGTGGGCTGGATAGATCCCCAGAATGTAGTCTTTTTCTTGCTGAATTGTATTATGACCTAGGGTCAGCTCCTTACAATTTTTCCAAGCAGTCAGAATTCATGTCGGAAGCATCCTATCTTCTCTGTAAAATAATTGAATCAGTTGCTTTAAATTATCCGTTTCACTTAGCTTGTGCATCTGGGAATGTAAATTCCTCTTCAAAACAAACTTTTCAAAGTATTGAAGGAACATCAGCCAACGACTCTATTTGCAAGGATTCACTTTTGGACAGTTCCTTATTAACCAATAAAGGTTCTTTCTGGGCTAGGTTTTTCTGGTTGAGTGGGCGATTGTCTATTTTGGATGGCAACAAGTCAAAAGCTCATGAACAATTCTGTATTTCCTTGTCCTTGTTGGGGAAAATGGAAGATATGAATGATTCTCAATGCTCGGTACGCCTGCCATATTGCAAGATTATTAAAGAGTTAACTATCAATAGGATTCTTCATGAAATTAATTTACTACAAGTTGATTTCTTGCTGGATAAGACTCTAGGTGAGATGATTGAGAAGGAAATGTATTTGGACTGTGTAACCCTGCTTGCTCCGCTTCTATTTTCTACCAAAGATGCTCACCTTGATCTATTACCATTACCTGCTGCTTATAAAAACAGTGAAGGGATTAGATCTGCTGAACTATCAGCTTTAGACGTCTTAATCAAAGCATGTGAGAAGACAAAACCAAAGAATCCTGAGGTGTATCTGAATTGTCACCAACGAAAGCTGCAAATACTCATGGTTTTTTCTGGAATGGACGAAAGTCTTGTTTCATACAAATCCTTCAACCAGAAGTCAGAATCAAAATTACATTCTGATTCTGATATAGTATCAGGAGATAATTCAAGCAAGGATTGGAATCACTTGGTTGCAGAGGAAGTGAAGGCAATTTTGCATTGTCTATCACAATTGAAAAACATTATAGATCAATCTGGAGATTCTGTAAGTCATCATTAATTTTTCAGAATTGATGTCCTCTATCATCGTTGTCTACTTCAAATTAAAAATTTTGTTTCAACATTTTGTTCTGAAAAAAATACAGAAAAGTGATGAATATAAGTCATAAAGGTTTATTACCACATAATTCTGTAACGTTAGAAACTGTCTTCAATTTTATCACTTGTATAAAACTATAAATTTAATTTTGAAAGGCTATATCCCTATCGTCCCTGAATGCATGTCTGATAATGCTATCTTACTCTAGTTTGACAAGTAGAATTTAGTTTGATAATGCTTCTATAAAGAAAATCCTTCATTAATTATCATTACTTGCTATAAAAGAGAGATTGGTGTGCTTCTTGATAAAAAGTGTCCTCAGGATTTTACCTCAGATTTCCTCTTCCTAATCACTTGTTGACACTGGATTTCCTCTCTGAAAGAACTGATTATTTCAACTTATTGCAATGGGGAACACTGCTTAAGATGAACATATTAACGTTTCTCTTTCATGGGTCATTGAGTGCATGTAATAATGCAACTTCACATTGAAAGATGTTAGTAATGAGAAGGATCTTTCTGTATTTCATTTCATTCATTATGATATTTATGTACAGATGTAAAGACCTCCATGTTGGTCATATCAAAATAGTGAGTCTTTATCTAAAGCATTTGTAATATTCTTCAGCAGTTGACATCTAGTTTTGAAATATCTAAGGAAGATTCTAATGGTTGGTGATTTATGGACTAACTTAGGATAAATGACATGGAAGTTGTTATTTTTGGACAGATAAAATGATAAAGTCTTACATAATTTGGTTTGTTGAATTCATATTTTTGTCTTCTGTCTTTTAACACTTCTATTTGCCAGTGTCATATGCAATTAATTTTATGCTTGCAGAATAGCTTTGTTGTTCCAGAGAGCAGAATTGGTGATCTACAATCTTTGCTGCTGGTTGTCATGTGTAATGTAGCTAGCAATTTTCTCTGTAAGAAATCTTCTGGCCCAGTAGTTGTTGATGAAACTGATCAGAAGCAACAATGCTGCTTTGTTGATGCAGCCACTGCATTTTGCAAACTTCAACACCTTAACCCTACTGTACCTGTCAAAACTCAGGTGAATCACACCTTAGTCTTTTTGGTTACTGTTATTTATTTTTAACTCATGGTCTCTGTTTTCTCAGGTCGAATTAATCGTGGCAGTTCATGACTTGCTTGCTGAGTATGGGCTCTGCTGCGCGGGCAAGAGTGATGAAGGGGAAGAAGGAACGTTTCTTAAATTTTCAATAAAGCATCTATTGGCCTTGAACATGAAACTAAAATCTAATTTTAGCTCCCCAAACGAGGAAACAATTGGTTTTGACCAGCAGTTTTCTAATGATAGTCATGTCAAAGCATCTCAAGATGGATTAAGATCAGATACACTGGACATGGAAATGGGTGGGGCTGAAACAGATGACACTATTGCTGTAAAGAGGGATGATTCTGAAGGGATTACTAATGACACACCACCTCAGTCAGGCCTAGAGAAGGACGATATACGAGTAGAATGTGAAAAGCATTGTGATGACAATGACAAAATTAACAAAAGGGAAAAGAATGGTGATCAAGGCACTGATTGTGGAAATGAACTAGCTGAAGATGAAAGGGAGGAACTTGAGCTAATGATTGAAAATGCTTTGGATCAGTGCTTTTTCTGCTTATATGGTCTAAATCTTGGATCTGATTCATCCTATGAGGATGATTTAGTACTGCACAGGAATAGTAGTCGAGGAGATTATCAGACCAAGGAACAATGTGCTGATGTTTTTCAGTATGTGTTACCTTATGCCAAGAGTTCTTCTGTGAGTACTCTCTCTCTCTCTCTCTCTCTCTCTCTCTCTCTCTCCCCTTTAAAGCTCTGCTTCCTTTTAATGTCCACTTAACATATGCACATGCCTCAGAAAACTGGACTAGTCAAACTTCGTAGAGTGTTAAGGGCTATACGCAAACACTTTCCACAACCACCAGAAGATGTTTTGGCTGGAAATGCAATCGACAAATTTTTAGACGACCCTGATTTATGTGAAGATAAACTCTCAAAGGAAGCTGGATCTGACGGGTATCTTGAAACCATAATGAAGATAATATTTCCTGATATGGAAAGCCTCAGCCAGTGCAAGACACAATCCATTGGGAGGTATGGATGTTTTTTCTTTTCTTTCTTGATTGGTATAAATTTATATAAAGTTAACCTTTTTTTTTTTCGCTTTATGGTTAAAATCATAAATCCTGCTCAATTCTTTAGTAACAAGCTGTAGCTCCTCATCTAATGAATTTATTGCAGATCTGACCCATATTTGAAGGTATATTGCGACTTATATTATTTTCTAGCTCAGTCTGAGGAAATGAGCACAACTGATAAATGGCCTGGTTTTGTACTCACCAAAGAAGGGGAAGAATTTGTACAGCAAAATTCTAATCTTTTCAAATTTGATCTGATATACAATCCTTTTCGCTTTGAGAGTTGGCAACGGCTTGCAAATATTTATGATGAGGCAAGATTTACTTTTCTTTGTCATTGAATTATTCAATGTGTGGAAATTCTAAAGAATATTATTTTGGAATAATATATCTGCCTGGCAACTGTTTGACTATCTCGGATTTATTCTCTGTTGCAAATACAGGAGGTAGATTTATTACTAAATGATGGCAGTAAGCACATAAATGTAACAGGATGGAGGAAGAGTGCTACTCTGCCTCAAAGAGTTGAGACAAGTAGAAGGAGGAGTAGACGTTGTCTGTTAATGAGTTTGGCTTTGGCAAAAACGTCAACTCAGCAGGTTTCACCTCTATCTGTAATGTATATGTGCTACTGTAGAGTATAGAATCTCTAATTTTTGTTTAACCAATTAGGCACCGATATTAGTTATGTTTGTCTAATCTTCAATATTCCTTGAATTTTGTAGCTCCTTTGTAATTCATGGCTTGCTAGATAAAAAGGACGTGTGGTATAGATGAAATATGGTATAGAAAATCATTTAGCATATGTAAGGTGGCCAAATAATGTACTTTCAACACTTGATAAAGCTGTCTCAATAGAGAATCTATTAATTTTGTTTGTCTCTATACTCCTATGAAATAGGTGCTTTTTTGGTTGATAACTTGATATTGTACCTCTATACTCCCGCACGAATTTTTCATGCGGTTTCACTGATTCTTGGTAAAAATTTCAAGTGCAGGATCCTGCACTTGAAAGTTATTATATATATATATATGTATGTATGTATGTCATGTAGTGAAATGGTCTTGTTGATTAATTATATTTTTGTTAACTATTAGAGTTTAAATACTATTGTTGGGCTCATTCATATAAGATTTTATAATTTTTATTTTGTGATGAACAATTACTCGAAATGGTTATAAGAGGCGTAATTACACTTTGTTTATGTTCTATCCTTGTGATAAGTCTGTTGATAACTTGAGTCCTACATGCAAGAAAGTGTGTAAGAGTTTTAAGTAGTATTATTTATTGGTGTTCGTCTTATAAGCTTAAGCTTTTGCTCCACATTAATCACTGTGAAGTTTTCATGTGATTCCAGAGCGAGATACATGAATTATTGGCGTTAGTATACTATGACAGCCTGCAGCATGTGGTACCATTTTATGATCAGCGGTCTGTTGTTCCCTCAAAGGATGCTGCATGGAAGATTTTTTGTGAAAACTCATTGCGACATTTTAAGAAAGCCTTTGCACACAAGTATATTTTCATTTCTCAATTGGTCCTTTGCTTTTGCTTTTGTTTTTTTGTTGTTTAATAGTTATAATGTACAAGTTTGGCTGAATCACTATATGGCTCAGGGAGGATTGGTCATATCCCTTTTACATGGGGAAACTCTGTGAAAAGCTTGGATATTCTCATGAGATATCCTTATCATATTATGATAAGGCTATTGGTTTGAATCCATCAGCTGTGGATCCTCTCTATAGGATGCATGCTTCTCGCTTAAAGATGCTTTGCACTAGTGGAAAACAGAATCGGGAGCTTTTAAAGGTTTCTTTTGTCACTCACTGCTATATTAAAAACCTGTTCACTTACAGTTTTTTTTTTTTTTCCTCTGTAAAATTTATTTTAACATCATATTAATAACTTCATCTCTACTTTATTGTAGCTTATTTATAGATCAATTATTTCATTGTCTTGTTTTTGGAGTGCTGGCCAGCCACCTTTTATCTTGATTATACTTGTTATTTGCTTTCCATTTCAGGTTCTTTCGGCATATTCCTTTAGTCAATCCATTAAGGATGCCATTATGAATATCTTCAGTAAGATGGATCCTGAAATTCCTTATATGCCAGAAGATAATATGAATGGAATCCCTGCATTGAATGCTGAAGAGAGAAAACATAATGAATTGGTTCAAATGGAAGAGGTGTGGCGCATGCTCTACAACGATAGCCTTTCTGCCCTGGAAGTTTGCATTGAAGGGGATCTCAAACATTTTCATAAGGCCAGATATATGCTTGCTCAGGGGATTTATAGGAGGGGTCAGTCTGGAGATTTGGAGAAGGCAAAGGATGAACTTTCTTTTTGTTTCAAATCTACTAGGTCATCTTTTACAATATATATGTGGGAGATAGATGGTATGGTCAAAAAAGGAAGGTATGGCTGTATTCTTATATATCTCCTATCAGAAAAAATATATTTCAATTCTAAATTTCCTTTATATACTATGATAGTGTTTGGATACAAGGAACTGAAATCATCATAGTTTTGATGTGCTATAAATAAAATTGAATTCTTCCATTATTATATGGTGTTGAGAAACTCAGTTATTAACTTATCCTGTCTATTTTATTTATGTAGTTTATAACTGTAATATTCTATGCACTAATTTGTTTTCTCTCTGTATATCAGGCGTAAGGCAGCAGGTTTTGCAGGGAATAAAAAGATCCTTGAAGTTAATTTGCCAGAAAGTTCTCGAAAATTCATTACCTGTATCCGGAAGTACTTGTTGTTCTACTTGAAACTGTTGGAAGAGACCGGAGACATCTGTACTCTTGATCGTGCTTACGTCTCTCTAAAGGCAGACAAGCGGGTAACTAGTCAACTTTTATGTAATATTGGCTAAGTTTGTTGTTATTTTTCAAAAAGCTCAATTACTTGCTTCATTTTAGATGATGCATCATGCATCAACAACACTGTCTTCATTTATTCTCTATTTATTTCTTAAGGAAAACATTATAACATGCTTTAGATTGACTACCTCTAAAATAAGTAATATTATGTCCACCTTAAACAATATAACATTTCCATTGAAATAAATTCTTGGTTTGAAACTCAATCTTAAGCGAAACTTGGAGAAGTTTCACACATGAGATATTTCTGGGGGGAAAGGATTATGCGTGCTGGCCCCATCAAAATCATCTTATGAATTAACATATTACAATGAGTCAATGACTATGCATCATTACTATCAATGTGGCATGCTTCAATAATCTCGTAATTTCTATAATTACATTATTTTCCAGCAATTTGACTGACATCTTACTTCAACTTGTACACAGTTTTCATTATGCATTGAAGATCTTGTACCGGTGGCACTTGGGAGGTACATCAGGGCCCTACTGTCATCCATGCAACACGGTGAGACTGCTGTCTCTGGTGCTGCAGGCAGTTCTGAGCATCAATTGGAGAAGATATTTTCTTTGTTCATGGAACAGGGAAGCTTGTGGCCAGAGATATGTTGTGCGCCTGAAATCAAGAGTGCAGAAATATCAGAGAGCAGCTTATATGGGTAATTTGCATTCTATATATTCTCCAAAAATTTTTTTTTATAAAATTCCTAAAAGTATTTTTATTACATATAATTTAATATATGATGTATTTCATAGAGCAGATTATCCTCAATTAGGTAATTGCTACTGAAAGTATCCTAATCCGGTCTAACATCAAAAAAGCATTATATCTTACTCTTTGTTCCTTAAACTGTATTGTTCAATGCCTCTGATCCCCCTGGACACCTAAAAGAAGAAGGAATTTCCAATCATGGGTAGATTACTATTATGAATCTGTATGCTTTTCACTCACCTGAAGTCGTTCCCCTTTTGAATCTTTCATATGTTCCGATTCCCTTCCCATGATTCCTTTCTGAAGGTGTACGTTCTTCACCCAACCCCAAATCTTTCTCGTGAATCTTTCAAATGTTCTTACTGAAGCTTAAAATTGTTATTCATGTCACAATCAAATTCTCAAATTCTGAATTATTCAAGCTTCAAAGGATCAAGAATGTTAAATAGTTGCAGTTCTGGTTCATGTTAAGGCATTCTGCTGCACCATTTGTGTTTGAAATTTAATGCTTACTGCTAATTTTTGTCAGTGCAATGCCATTTCCTTTTATGATGTATATATTTCTGACAATCTGTTGCTTTGTCTCAGTTATCTCCACCAATATATAGCGTCATTAGAAATAAAAGGCAAGCTGGAAACTCTTGAAGCAATAAATGAGAAGATTCGAAAGCGTTTTAAGAACCCAAAGTTGTCAAATAGTAACTGTGCAAAAGTCTGCAGGCATGCTTCTGTTGCTTGGTGCCGATCCCTTATAATTAACTTAGCGTTGATCACTCCATTACGATCTTTGCCCTCAAGTGAGTTTCAAGCTCCTAACCCAACAGATGGTGCTTTGGAACATAGCCAGTTGCTTTGTGTTGACTTGCAAACAGATGAGTTATGGAATTCACCTTTTGAGGACAAGACTCATTTGAAAAATCTTGGAACAAAATGGAACCCAATGTTGACCAAAATTAAGAATACAATAGTTAAGAAAGCTTTGGATGAAAATATGGAAACTGCCAACTCTTTGCTTAGATATTCTTACAATTTCTATAGGGAGAGCTCCTGTGTAACACTCCCATCTGGTGTAAGCCTTTATTTAGTTCCATCGCGGTTAGCAACAGAAGCACAATTTCAACCAGGCATGGATGGGGTTGAAATTTTAGATATTAGCATTCCTAGGAAGCTTCTTTTGTGGGCTTACACATTATTGCAAGGTCGTTTTGCAAACATCTCCACCGTTGTAAGGCATTGCGAAGAAAATGTAAAGGTATGAGAACTAACCTACCTGTAGTGATGTTTTATTAATGCCCGAAATCGTAAAATTGATTTTTTGTAAGAAAACACTTGCTTCCGAATCATGCTTTGCTAGATTTTATCGTCTTTTTATTTTGTGCTTGAAGTTGAGAGGTCTTGAATCCCTTTACGACAAGGATCCATAGTTTTTTATGGTAACATGTACAGAGAAACAATGAAAGATCGTCTTGATAGTTTTGGTGATTAGTGGAAAACTAAATATCATGCGATATGGTTATTACTTATTTTTTGCAGTTGAAGGTGAAAAAGGGAGCTGGAACCCCATCTGTGCCGACAAATACAAGCATACAGACTACCGTAACTGCTTATACAGGTAATTCTTACCTCTTGATGGTTTTCTTCTTCATCTTTATCTTCGTTAAATTATTTGATTTAGTCTTACAGGGCAGGGCATTTCTTTCCAAGAAAATGAACCTTTGTTATTTTCGGTTCTCAGGACTTTTTAAGTTTCATCTCCTATGTATGTCAAAATCTTCATACTTGCTCATTATGATTGTTGTCCAAAAATAACGTTGGCTGTAGGTGGTGGGAAAGACGGAACTGGCCATGGTGGCAATTCGGAAGCCGAGGCTGCCTCGGTAACTGCTGCGGTGGTATCCGCTACATCATCAGTGAATGATATCACAGAATGTGTGTTAGCACTGCCATCTAGTGATAAGAGCTTGATTGGTGTTCCCCAACTACAGCAAAGTAGCACCACTGTTGCAGAAAAGAGCAACACCTCCGTGAGTGAAGGAGATTTAATTCAAAACAAAGACTGACATTTTCACGGTTTTATTTATGATTTGTTGCTTCTAACAACTTGTAAAAGATGCGCAAGTCAATCTCACTGCATGTAATGGAAGAAATTTGAGGTTCAGTTTTGTAAAAATCGGAAACGTTTGTAAATACAACACTTTCTTCGTCCTGTAAAATGAGAAAAATACTACTTTCAGAAGGGGAAAAAAAAAAAGAAAAAAAAAAAAGAAAAATATATTTTCTCGTCTTTGATTTAATGTTTATTTGGTTGGGTTTTCTACTGTCTTAAAAGCTCTACACACCTCAATTTGAGTTTTTTTAGAATCGTTTGGTTTGATTTTTGAGATTATCTATTTTAAATTCAGTATTGGTTAGTAGAGTTTAAACCTCTACTCATGGGGAGAAGCTTCTTCAAATAGACGTTTTTTTTTTTTTTAAAGTCTACAAACTAAACAACTATAATTTTTTTTTTCATAAACTCTATTTTTAATAGATCTACTACAAATAGACCTTGTACAAATAGAGGTTTTTCAAAAACTCAACCAAACAAGCTCTTATTAAGAAAAAAAAAACTCTCTTTTTTGTAGCTGTGTGCCGGTCTTGTGGAAACTTTAAGAATCACTTGCTAATTTGCTATTATATGAAGGATTATGTAGGTGAGTAATTTTAGTGGATAGTTGGATATAAATTGTATTAAGATTTAAGATTTAAGATTTAAGATTTAATTAGACCTAGCAAAATTTTACACGACCCTAACCCATTTGAAAACAGTGATTGGTGGGTTTAGTTTATTGGATCGGGTTGTTAATGGCTCAACCAATTAAAATACGAAATATAATGGGTCGAATTTGGGTTCATCCTTAAAAAAACCGTTAATTCGATAACCCGTTAATATAAATATATTTTTTTTTAATGTGTTTATGAAAGTTATTACAAAAATCTTCGTATAGTCAAGTTATGGAATTTATATATATATATATATATATCTATAATTATGGTTAGAATATATTTTACTAATTAATTTTTAAAAAATTTCAAAAATTTTTCTTTTTTTTTTTAAAGAGGAAAAATTCCTAATTTTTTTTTTCAATTTCTAAATTAAAAACTATAAAACTATAAATTAATTATATCAGTATATTATAACCCTAACCATAAAACTTTGAAAGTAATGGTCTTCAACTTTCTTGAAACCGTCAATTCAATCCTAGTAAATTCAATCAGGTATATTTCTTTCTTGCATTTTATATTACTATGGTACTACCATTTCATGCAACGTAACTTCAAGACTTTAAATCCTTTTGACAATTGATATTTGATATCCTAAAACCAACTTATTTCTAGACAAATTTTTCTAAAGGTATATAATATATGTGTATACATATATATTATTTTTTTTTTTACAAAATATATTCTCTTCAATTTTTATTTTTATTTTGTTATATAAACAATATATCATCCTAGTTGCTAAGTAAATTTTTTTTTTATGTAAATTCAATATTTATGCAGATTGAATACCTAGTATGTTATGCTTAATTGAAATTTGAAAGGTATGAATTTATTCATGAAGGTATTGGATTTATTAATGTATATGTTAATTCTTCATTTCTTAACATCTAACACAAAGTAATTTAACCTTTTTGTTCTAAATGAGGATTGAGATTCTCAATCGCAACTTATTGAAGATTCAAGAGGAAGATTAATGGAAGATTTCAATTTTCAAGTATTTTATTTTGGACTTATTTTTTTAAATTAGATGTTTTCGACAGATTGTTGGGGCTTATGGTGGATTTTTTTTTTTTTTTTTGAAGCTTTACGTGCCTATGGTGAACTTGATTGTATGAGTTTGATCATGCTTTGGTACCGTTTATTTTCAAATTTTGAATAAATCTCAAATATATTTTACAACGGGCCAGGCGGGTTACACATTAATTTAACAAATGGTTTCGGGTTTGTATATTTCAACCCATTAAACTAATGGGTTGTGTTCAGATGGAACAATTTTAACACGACTCAAATATGAAATGACACGAATTCACAATAACACGACCTATTGCTAGGTCTAGATTTAATAGTTTAAAGAAAAAAAATAATGGATTATCTTATGTAGGGGAGGATTTGGATATTTTAATTTGAGTTTGTCTAAATTTTATTAATTTTTATCGAAATAATAAAATAAAATAAAATAAAAACTCAAAGAAGCAGAGTATTTGTTAAAATCTTAAAATTTTAAAATAAAATAAAATTAAAATTTAAAAAAAAAAAAAAAAAACTTCAATGTATCACTAGACTAAAATCATGTCATATGATATATATATATATATATAACATATTAGATTAGTTATTAATCTCATACCACATAATCATTGAATCAATTAACATACTAAAAAAAATTATTAGAAATTGTCCTTCTCTATCTCTAGTGGGATCTAATTTATCATTGATCAATCATGTAGAATGTTATTTTATTTTAATATTTTTCTATTTTTGATACTCTCAACTAAAAACCATAAACGTGTAAAGTACCATCAGTTGACTTTTAGGAGAAAAACGAATAGACTTCACTTTTTTAAATCTTCTAAAAGCTCCAAAAGAAAAAAGGAATATAAAAACAAATTAGTATTCATAAAATATTCCATATTTAGAGGACTTTCATGGAAATATCATTTGTATGATTGTCGTGTTCTAATAATGATACGGTAGATAATTGCTGGACACAAGTAGAGATGGAGAAGTGAAAATTATTTTTCAGTGTTTTCATTCTAAAGACAAATGGTATAGCACATCAAACAACAAGCACATTACATGGACCTTAAAGTAATTAATTTGAACTCAAATCAATATTAAAAATAACACGACCTATTGCTAGGTCTAGATTTAATAGTTTAAAGGAAAAAAATAATGGATTATCTTATGTAGGGGAGGATTTGGATATTTTAATTTGAGTTTGTCTAAATTTTATTAATTTTTATCGAAATAATAAAATAAAATAAAATAAAAACTCAAAGAAGCAGAGTATTTGTTAAAATCTTAAAAAAAAAAAAAATTATAAAAAAAGAAAAGAAAAACTTCATCGTACCACTAGACTAAAATCATGGCATATGGTATATATATATAAAAAAAAACATATTAGATTAGTTATTAATCTCATACGACATAATCATGGAATCAATTAACATATTAAAAAGATTTATTAGAAATTGTTCTTCTCTATCTCTAGTGGGATCTAATTTATAATTGATCAATCATGTAGCATGTTATTTTATTTTAATATTTTTCTATTTTTGATACTCTCCACCGGAAACCATAAACGTGTGGAGTACCAGTTGACTTTTAGGAGAAAAATGCACAGATTTCACTTTTTTCAGTCTTCTAAAAGCTCCAAAAGAAAAAATGAAAAAAAAAAAAAAAACAAATTAATATTCATAAAATATTCCATATTTAGAGGACTTTCATGGAAATATCATTTGCATGATTGTTGTGTTCTAATAATGATATGGTAGATAATTACTAGACACAACTAGAGACGGAGAAGTGAAATTCATTTTTCAGTGTTTTCATTCTAAAAACAAATGGAATTGCACTTCAGACAACGAGCACATTACATGTACCTTAAAGACAAGGGGTGAAGTTTCAGATTTTTAATACAAGTAGAACAAAATGAGGCATTGAGATCAGAATGATGTCTAGAAGATTCCTTATTAGAAAATGTTCAAAAAAATAATATTGGTATCAAAAAGACAACAGATTAATTCCATTGGACTGTAAATGGGAAAGTTTTGATGACATGGCTGCTGGTGGCTAAAATCTACAATAAAAAATGAAAATTGCATCATTGGCATGGATATAGTGTACTTGGAATTTATTATTAAAGAGACAGATAATCCATTAACAGGAAAACATGCATTTGGATACATCATAAAGTACAATTTACCATAGTAGTGAACTTGCAGAATCTGCTGCCTGTGAACTTGGAGATGTTAAGAAAGGCTTGGGTGGGAATTGCAAAGAATCAAGTCTCCCTTCCAACATTTCCACCACTCTGCCCATTGCTGGCCGATTTGAAGGGTTCGTCTGTATGCACCACAAGCTCACTATTATCATCTTCCTTACACATTCATTATCCTCTTCATTTTCAATGCCTTGCAGTCCAAGTTCTTCATCTACTTCAAGACGTTCGAAAATCCAATGTGGAAAATATATTTCACTGGTTCGACCAACTCCAACATCCAGGTTTTTTCTTCCTCCAACCATTTCTAAAACCATCATTCCATAGCTATAAACATCTGACTTATGAGATACTTCCCCAAAATGTCTACAAAATACTTCTGGGGCAATATACCCAACTGTCCCCCTTGCACATGTCATCGATATAATACTATCTTTCCTAGGGCAAATTTTAGCAAGGCCAAAATCGGAAATCTTTGGACAGAAGTCTTCATCTAGGAGAATGTTATGAGGCTTTATATCTAAGTGCAAAATCCGTGTGCTACAACCACGATGTAAGTACTCTAATCCCCGAGCTATGCCTAGAGAAATTTGATACAGCTTTTCCCACTTCAATTGCTTATCTATTGGATTTTGTTCGTATATGAACTTCTCAAGAGATCCATTAGGCACAAACTCATAGATGAGAGCTCTTCCCTGACTCTCAAAACAGTAACCGAAAAGACTGACTATGTTTATATGGGAAGTTCTACTAATGCTAGCAACCTCATTGATAAATTCTTTGCCATTACCTTTCGAATCATTTAAGACCTTCACCGCTACATTACGGCCATCAATTAGCTTACCTTTGTAAACTCCTCCATAGCCTCCTTGGCCTAATTTATGCTTGAATGAATTCGTCATTCTCTTGATATCCGAAAAACTATATCTTTTAAGAGCTAGGGATCCACAGTTCCTTAAGAAGGCCTCAATGTTTCGATAACTCTTAGTTTTCTTCTTCCAGAAGACCATGGAATCAACAGATGATAATCTTTTCTTGTAGTAGAGGGCTAGAATTACCAATACACCAATTCCGGTGGCCGTTATGGCTGCAGTCAAAGAAAGGAGTCATCTAACAATGATGAAAGCAAATAGTAGTGAAAAATTCTTGATGGTTGTAAGGATTACCACTTCCACAAAACAGACTCATATACAGGAATGAGGGAGTAGTGACTTACCTACAGCAACTATTACGATATGGCCTTTAGCATTTCCTGTAATTTGGAACATGAAAGGAAGTAAGTTTCACGGAGGAAAAGGAATGTTATAGGTCTCTTGAACATTTTGACTTGCAAAGTGATGGAAATTTATATTCGTCCCCAAAATCATACTCATTATCCAGCTGCATCCTAAGTTAAGCATATATATATATATTCTTGATTAGTAATACTAATCCAAACAACTTCAAAATGAATAAAGACTTTATAGTTGATTGTATTTTCAATCAAATCAAGTGCGGAAATCCAACACCTTTGTTTGTGCGAGATTCAATTACACAAAATTGTGTAATTGATTTCCGTAGGAAAAAAATTCTTAAGATCATGCGTCTGATCAGTTCTCTCTCTCTCTCCCCCAGAGAGAGAGAGAGAGAGGAGTCTTCTCATATGCAAACCTCATGACATAAACAACTTCGCTCCTGATTTAATTATGTACGGATGCACTTAATAATTTGTGTGTATTTATGTGTATGTATATATACAGAAAGCAGAACATGCATGTATCCATTTACTGTAATTTCAATACCTGTTCTTGTGTTTGAGCCCTTTCTATCACTTTGAAATTGTCCTCCTCCGGTAGTTGTGTTTGAGCAATAAAAATTTCCCTTGCTATCACTTTGACATTGTCCTCCTGTGGAATGACACTCGTAGCATTCTGTTGTTACATTCACTTGAAGAGAGAAGGCTTGAGTATATATATTATGAAAGAAGACACTTTTCTGTGTCTTGGTCACTAGGGGCTGAAAGACTGAACATTGAGCTGGAAGATTTGGTGAATCATCAGTTGGCTGGTAGTAGAAAATGGAGTGGGCAGAGTCATTGCAGACTTTATAGGAATATGTGAGGTCGTCACGAGTGGCTAGGCATTTTAACATGGTAACGTTGGAAGGGATTACAAAAGAGTAGAAGGGAGAGCTGGAGAGAGTGAAATTTTTGAAGGATCCACAAGTTTGGTTCTTAAGATGCTCTAACCCTACTTGGTCATGAAGTTCAACTGTATAGTCCTCCTTGATGTTTGTAATATAAAACCATGTCCCATCCTTCTCCAACTGAATCTTCTGAGGATATGATTTACTGCAGTTATCTACCATGAACAATCCACACTCAGCATGTGTTAGATTGGTGAAGGGGAAGCTGATATTTCCCAGAATTCCGCAAGGTAAAAATGGGCACTTGGGATTGAACCCAGTTACATCTTCGGCCGAGGAAAGTAGTGACAGATGAGAGATGACGAGGAGCAGAAGAGAAGAAGCACCAGCCATTCCAAGTACAAAAACAAATGATCAACTATACTTCATTTTTGTTATTGTTTCTTCTCCATATATTCATCTGTTTATTCTTTAATTAGAAGACTGCAGTTGACTTGGGAATTGGATAGCAAAAAAGACTTGGAAAAACAGAGTTAAAAGAAGTACATTTTTGCATCTTGTCGTCACAAAACAGCAACTCTATTAAATGATCTACAGAGTTAATCAAGAGAATTGACTTTAGTGGGATCTTGATCTTGTGGAAAAAAAAAAGAGATAGAAAAAATGATGTGAAAACAACAGAACATTGTTATCAAAATATCAACTGGGGCTGAAATGAATTGCCAGCCAAACAAACAAGTAAAGGGATAGGCATGTTGATTTTTATTTTGATATTTCTCTATAATTTTCTCTTTTGAATATTCTCTAGAAACTATACACTGGTGGTGACTGGTGCTGGTGGTGGAGTAGCATCACAATGAGGAAACAGGGGCCTCCCCAAATGAATTTTGACTACAGATTCTATAAATAGGAAAGTAGTTGTCCCCATCAAATACTTCACTGAATGAGTTTCTTGCTCACCTCCTCGCAGGAAAAATTGCATAGACTTCACCTTTTTTAAGTAGGTTGTAGGGGAGGATGTAGATATTTTAATTTGAGTTAATCTAAATTTTATTAATTTTTATCGAAATAATTAAATAATTAAATTAAATTAAAAATTAAAAAACCTCAAAGAAGCAGAGAGCCAGAGACGCCGAGTATTTGTTCAAAAAAAAAAAAAAAAAAAAAAAAAAACTAAGAAAGAGTTGGTTTAAGAGATTACAAAAGTGGGACCCAAATCAAACGATGATATTGTGTTTTTGTGTTGATTGATTTGAATTTTTTGGATAGGGTTCTTGAGGAAGAAGAAGAAATGGGGAGCAGAGGAATTCTTGTGCTGAAATTAGCACCTCCAAAGCATTTCGTTTTTAATAAAAATACAAAAAACGTTTCTTCTTCGAAACTATTTATACGACACTGTTCCACTACCACCACCACCACCTCCTCTCTTGAACCCCCAGACCTCCCTCGTTTGGCTGAAACTGCTCGAATTTCTCTAACCCCTCGCGAGGTTTTCATTTTTCTTCATCTTCATATTCTTCAGCTATTCTCGATCTCTCTTCTTGATATTTACTTTTTGGTTTTGCAGGTTGAAGAATTCGCTCCTAAAATTCGACAAGTCATTGATTGGTATGCTCTACCAATGAGTTGTGAATTTTCTATTTTATTTTTTTGGTCTAAAACCAGATTTTGTAGTTAATGTGGCCATCTGGGTATACGATACTTGTGCTCTTTTTACATTCCTATATTTGTTAACACTCTCAATTCTTACTTCATTGTTTCAAGTTTTCGTGTTTGTTGGGTTGGGATTATTTTGTGATTATGATGGTGATAATTTTAAATTTTAAATGGTTAGGCTTGATTATGTTTTTTTCATTGCAGGTTTGGACAACTTCAAGCTGTTGATTTAAACAGTATTGATCCAGCCATCAGAGCAGGTTCTTAGAACACCTTTCTAACTATTATTTGTGTTTTGATGTTTTTTGTTTGTCAATTGTATGAACTGTTGCTTTGTTGCCTATAGTTTCGGACAAGAAGTGAAATGCGATAACATCGCTAGATTAAACCATGCACGTTTTCTTTTCAATATGATTTCTAAGATAGTCCAGGGATGGTAGTTGTGAACTTATTATGATTGGATCACCTGATTGTTGGTGGATCATCTAGGCTTAGCTTTGACATGCCTTAATAACTTTTTTAATTGCTATGGAAAATGTTCTTTTCGTCAAAGAAATGGTATCTCCTAGTAGTGTATCCATTGAAGTGCCAGTGTTCTATCTGAACAGACTGCCTGTTTGGAGATAAAACCCGTAATGCAATTAATCCCAGATCTTATGATAGCTGAAACTTCTATATAATCATTCCATATTCTGTCCCATGTTGCCATTGTAACCGATGCTGGTTTCATTTTATGAAACCAACAAGAAGATCAAGTGGTCTGGCTGGTGGTAGCAGTAGTGTCTTGAAACTCCCCTGTATACTTTCATAACAAAAAACCGCTGTCACTGCTTTTGCTTATTCTGGGATATGATAGGATTGAGAATACTTGTATCAGAAAACATCCACATACTAATATGTCTTTACCCTGTTTCATTTACGTATTGTGAAATGAAATCAAGATTGAAATAAGGGTGGACTGATCGGTGATAATCAGTGAGTTGTCTAGCTCTAATATGTTATTATTAACATTCTATGTTTCACAGATACTGAGATTGACAATTTGCGAGAAGATATGCCCGAAACATTTGAGAACAGGTTAAATGGTTTTCTTCTTAAAGTTCTCTGCTCTGCGGCATCTGCATAATAAAGTTTTGACTTGGTTTAAAATTTGTTCCTTTACAGGGAAGCCATAATAGCTGCAGTTCCAAGATATGAAGAACCATTTATCAAAGTTCCTAAAGTCCTGAACAAAGAGTAACACTGTTAAGGTAATTTATTTCTTCTTTTTATTGGTTCCTTGGCTACTCTGGCTGTCAGGCCAAGAGAAGTTATCAGAGGTGAAGGAAACCTCATAAAAATCTTTCAGTTTCATACTTTGTCATCCCAAAAGAAGCACAATCATCTATCTATTTATTTAAATATTATATAAGAAAGTGGTGGTGACTCTGTTATACATTTTAACATGTTCAAATATGATTTTGCAATCTTCTCATGAACCCAACTCTTCACATCATTTTTCAATTCATAAGAGTAATAGGAAGCAGACGTAAAACGATTAGAAATGAATCTCTTCTCTGCCAACATGTTGAATATTGTTAGCTACTTAGGAACTACTAATGAGTAATGAATATTAGTGAATTTTCACTGAACAGACTTGGCCACAAATTCCTCTTCACAAGTATTGAACCAGTGTAGCTCCAGCTGATATACACATCAAAACTATCATTGTTTTAACTTTTCGCTTACTTTTCCATCATCAAATGATGTCGTGTGCCGTCGTTTGTTTTTTAATGATGCCTGTGATAACTTGCTTCGGGTTTGTGTATTTCTTGCTATTCAAGTTTAGCTTAAAACCCTTATTATCCATCTGGCTATGCCGTTACTTGCAGAACTAGCAGAAGGATGTCACTAGTGAAAAGCATTCAGCAGCGGCAGAAAGGGAAGATTTTTTCAGAACAAATTCATATGGAAAAGGAAGACAGCGCTCCCAGTTTTTATTTTTATTTTCTCAGAATTTTAACAATCACACTTGCACTATTTACAATCAAGAGTTGGTGTTAGACAGCCAAATGTGTGTAGATCACGTTTGAAACATCTTGACTGTAACACTGGGAATTGAGCATGCATAATTGGCATTACGGTCAGAAATACATTGGCACTGAAGAGGATTTTCTCCACAAGGTCATTTTCATAAGGGATAATATCGTTTTAGTCCCTACTGTTTACCATATTATCCATTTCGATCCTCGTAGTTTCAATATTAGCTATGCAGGTCCTCGTCATTTCAATTAATCTCTATTTTAATCCCTACCGTCCAATTCCGTTAGGGTTTCTAAGAATTCCGTCAGGTCAATAAGGGTAAGACAATAATTCAAGTCAGAGTTTCTATAAGCATGTCTAAAGAAAGGGCATAATGGTAGTTTTAAAATTAATTAAAAAAAATAAAATAAAACTAATTAAATATTAACAACCCTAATTTTAAAAATTAAAAATTATATAAAACTAATTAAAAATAATAATAAAAATCTTTCTCTCTCTAATCTCTCTCTCACGCAATCATCATCAACACCAAAAAAAATAAAAATATCTCTCTTTTTCTTTTCTTTCTTTCATACCACCTCTCTCTCTCTTTCTCCACACCGCCCCCCCCCCCCCCCCCCCCACACACACACACACACACACACACACACACACACACACACACACACACACACCAAAACAATCACCAGACTCAAAGAACCAAAAATACCAAATCGACATTTTTTTTTTTTCTATACCAAATCGAAACCTAATCTTGGGGGTTTTGTGTGAGAGAGATGGTGGTTTGGTGTGACAAAGATGGTTGTTTGGTGTTTGTTTGTGAATCAAGTGTGGTGTCGGTTTGGAGGTGGTGGTGTGGATGTGGTGGAGGTGTGGGTTTAGAGGAGGTGGTGGTGGCAGCGGTGGATTTGGTTGTCGATTTGGAGGTGGGGAGTTGTAGGCGGCGGAGGTAGAGGTGGTGGTGGTATGGATTTGGTTGCCGATTTGGAGGCAGAGGAGGTGGTGGTGGCAACGGTGGATTTGGTTGTTGATTTGGAGGTGTGGAGTTGTAGGCGACGGAGGTGGAGGTGGTGGTGGTATGGATTTGGTTGCCGATTTGGAGGCAGTGGTGTGGGTATGGAGGTGGAGGTGGTGGTGGCGGTGGTATGGGTTTGGTTACCGATTTGGTTGCTGGTTTGGAGGCGATGGCAGATTGGTGTGGGTTTGGCCGATTTGGAGGCAGTGGCGTGGGTTTGGTTGCGATGGTGGTGTGGGTTTGGAGGTGGGGTGGTTGTTGATTGTAGGAATTGGAGGAGGGAGTGGTGTGGATTTGGTTGTCTATCTCCCACCAGCCCAGATTTTTGTTGTTTTTTTTCCGGTCAATGTATGAAGAGAAAATGGGGAGAGAGAAGAGATCACCAGATTTTTATTGTTTTTATTTATTTTTATTTAAAATTTAATTATTTATAAATTTAATTAAAATTTATTACTTTTAAATCGTTTAAATATTTATTAGAAGGGTAATATTGTCTTTGCGACAAACTCAGCCATAATTAAGGGCATATCGGTCATTTGACCATCTGACCATGTCAGGTGGTCTGATTTTAACAGAAAACGTCACAGAAGGACCTATATAGCTAATATTGGAACTACAAGGATCGAAATGGATAATATGGTAAACAGTAGGGACTAAAACGATATTAACCCTTTTCATAATTGTCAAAAGTGGTCAAATAAAGTTGGGTAGATCAGATATGCTTACAGAAATCCCATAGTCCATGCAAAATAATTGAATGTGTCCATCCAAAATAAATGGGGTTGAGAAGTGTAGTACGTTTCACCTGCGGTTTTTTTTTTTTGCAACTGTAAATTTGTAATGAGAATATAAGAGGTGAAAGGAACTGTCAAAAGGCATGACATGCCCACACTTAATATTTACATTGATTAAACAATGGTTAAAAGAAAACAGGAAACATTGCACATCCAAAAGCAATTAGATGAATGGATGCCTTGCTCTATTTATATATTCTTCTTTTGTTATTTTTCTTTCTCCTTTTCCTTCTATTTTCTACTTTCCTTTGGTAATCACTCACATAGTACTCTCAAAGACCATACAAAATGAGAATTAAACAAGAAAAACAAAGGTTTGTTAATGTAGTTGAACGTATCTTGTTTAAATATATATCAAGACTGCCAGAAGAGCTCGAAATCGTTACTATACAACGAGCGGTCCTGGATCTCCAAATTCGCAACATGCCAGTTAACAAGTTGGGATTGGAAAATTTTACACAAAACCAATCCAGCTGGAAACATCCACCATTCACTTTCATCCCTGAGGAAAAACAAATACACAACCATATTAGGTCAATAATTCTAAGTTACAAAAAAAAAAAACAAAAGGTTTTAGTAGCAACAAAATCATCTCACATGCTAATATTCCAGGGCTGAAAGTTCGGAAGTCTTTTAGAAGTTTTTGATTGACTATTGTAATGGACAAATCCACAAACAAATGCAACCCCCTGGCAAATCAAGAAAACAATTAAACAAGAATTTATAAATTCAAAGACATGATAAAATTTTCATTTCATTTTTAAGTCATCTCAGCAAACAAAAGGGTCATGTAATAAAATATCCAAACGCAGAATGTTCATCAAGAATTCAGTTCAACCACGAAATGAGCCTCAATGCTACGAGCCAAAGACAGATGACTTACAACATTAATCAAGGACGTAACATTCCACAAAGCATATACACGAGCTAGGCCTACAGAACGCCTTGGTCCATGACTGAACAAAGCATTAATTCCAGCAGGAAATGGAAGAAGAATGCCAAGAGGTAAAATAAACAAAACCAGAAAGACATCCATCATAGAAATTGAATATAACTGAAGCAAAGTCAGCAACACTAAGCTAAAATCTCCTAGAAGTAGCACTGATATGACCAAACCAACAAGATCCTGCAATCAAAAAAAAAGATTATCAGAGAGAGATTAAATAAAAAATCCAATTAGTCAACTCGTATCGAAAGCTAGAGCAGAGACCTGGTGGCCAACAGGTTTAGTATTATGAACTATAAAAGAGAGAATATAAAATAGATCTCTCTTCTCCTTGAGCGTTTTTAAGCTGTTAGTATCTATGATCCCTCCAAAACTTCTTTTCAGCTTCATATAAAATTCACTGCTTTTTTGGCCTTCGCTTAACAGTGTATCTTCTCCGTGAATGTCCTTGACACTGTAAACCAAAAGAAAAAGGGACCAGTGAAACTTCATTCCCAACTAACATTGGATCTATGCATTACATAAGAGAAAATATCCATATATTTACATACAAATAAACTAAACCTTTTGCACACAAACTTTTTTATCTTTTACTAAATATGATTTGAGTTGCATCATGCCGGTCTTCAAATAACTCTTATCAATGATGCAACAATAATTATAAGTCTACCATAATCACACAAAAAGCCCAAATGTCTCTAAACCACTTTGATAGTCCTCAGGTTTTCAAATTTAGAATTTTCAATTATAAAAAAGTTTAGTGGTATTACTGTCTCATGAGTCATGCACACTTAAAAGAAGCATCCTTGTGACTGAAATAATACATTGCTATTTGGCTCTGTACCATTACTATCTCAATCAAAGACATTAAAAAAATTCACATGATTAAAGATGATAATATATGAATCAGTACCTTAACAGTCGCTCAGTCCGTCTTGCTCCATCAATACTTCCAATGGGAGAAGGCTCAATTTCTTCTTCCACTGCATACACCAAAAGTCCATATTGGCAATAACCACAAGTCGTAGCCTGAAACCAGGCAAGATCAACTCGTACACCGTGGATTCTCAGCGAAGGATTGGCATGAGTTTCAAGCCACTTAAGGACAGGTCGAAATGTTACTCGTAGCCTTCCACGACAAACTAGGCGCAATTGTGCATTTAAACCAGCCACCAGTCTATACCAAGTAGTTGGTGGGACTGACTGCAACCAAGATAAATAACTAAAATATTAAGTATGTGGATTAGCCAAATTTCTTTATTCTTGAAAGTATACAGAGAAATTATTGAATAAACCTGACTCATCAGGCTTGTAAGAATATTATCACTTTGAAGTGAGAAAGGAGCCATGTAACTTCCATCACCACCAAATATGATAGACATGGGATATCTCTGATGGAGGTGAGGAGGAAGATCTGTTCTTTTTTCATCTCCACCAAGGAAGAAATCCAAATATGCTAGCATTAAATCAGACGATGCAGCTACCTACAGAAATAGAGGACAATAGCTCAAAGAGACCGGGAAAGAAAAGGACTATATAAAATAGTTCAGACGAAAAATAGTATACTTTGCGGCGGAGGTTTCAGGTTTTCAAAAGAAAGCAAAACAGCTGAATGGAAATGAATGCATGCAGAGAAAGATTTTAACAACAATAAAATATTTATATTATAATACAAACAATAATGATCTCCAATACCTATGAGGAGACAATTTTCACATTGTATATAAGATGGAAAAAAATTCGGAGACTTGTCTTTTTCTTTCTTTCTTGTTAAAAAAAAATAATAAATCAAAGAGGAATTTGATTTTTTTTTTTTTTTTTAAAGAGAACATAAAATGAAAGAGAAGTCCACAAACCAGGTACAAAAAAGAACCCATACAAGGTTACTTGAACCAAAACTCGGAGACAATTAACTGAATAACAAATGGTCAATTATACAACAAACCTACAACATTTAACAATGTAAAATGAACTAATCACTGGTAACTGCTCATTTCGTGGGGAAGAAGAGATTGTGGTGGTGTGTTGGGGTAATGTTAAGCCGAAAAAGCAAAATCATGATAAGTTAAAAATGTAGAATCCCAGACAAGGTTTGAATGGATCTGGAATAATAGTATGCTACAAACTAGGAATGATTATGCATAGTTAGACCAATATGCACCAATACAACAAGTGATTCCCTTGTGCATATCATATATCAATGGAAATTTAATTGATGATGATGTTAAATTATCCAAAAAAATGGGAAATGTATTTTTCCAACCGCACCATGCAAACATGCCATGTGTATGCATATGACAAAAGGTGATGGAAGAATGGATGGCCTCAAACAACTGATGCGTCATGGATTCAACACAATAAACACAAACATAGAGAACCTGCAAGTGATTGATCATGCTGCAGACATTCCACTATTGTACAGGCC